>PVIC010000559.1:93457-117160 GCA_004025085.1 Thryonomys swinderianus | reverse complement strand
TAACAGGACAGTGTGAGAGGGCCCCCAAATGGACTCAGTCCCAGAGCTGGATTCCCGGGGTGGTCAGGCCTTAAAACAGCCAGGCAGATGGATGGATGGATGGATGGTTGGGTGGATGGGTGGGTGGATGGGTGGGTGGGTGGATGGGTGGGTGGAGGGGTGGGTGGGTGGAGGGGTGGGTGGGTGGAGGGATGGATGGGTGGAGGGATGGATGGATGGGTGGATGGATGGATGCCCATGTGGTGAAACACTCTGTGCCTGAGGCCAGCTGCTGCCTCTTCTGCTAGATTTGGGGGGAGGTTTTACATCTGGGACCAGAAGACCTGGGTTTTCTTTCTAAACCTTCTTTTGAGCATGGCTATAGGCTGATTTCTTTTTCTGGCCCTGTTTTATTAAAGGATTCATGGAATAAAGGATTTTATTTTCTACTGAGAGCACACTTCTTGCTATGAGGTCAGGAGTGTAGAAATGACCCACACTTGAAGGGTCAGACGCATGGGCCCTCAAAGGGACAGACGCATGGGCCCTCGGTGTTGTGTGAACTTTAGCTCTCCGGGCCCAACAAAAATGAGGGAAAGAATGAAGAAAGGGAGGGCGGAGGAAGGAAGGGAAATAAAGGCAAGGGAGACTCATCATCTTAGGGATTAATGAAGATTCCATTTGTGGTGACTTTGTTTTTGTAAAATAAAAAGTACAAGCTTGTACTAGATGAGACCAGAGCTTCGGACAAGGAGCAGAAGGGAACTGTAAAGGGATAAACCTGCGTCTGCCACGCTGCGCCTCCCTGTCCTGTTTACTCGCTTGGAAATGCAGGAGAAAGGGAGACGTCAAGTATGAAATCTTCAAATTCTTTTATATCTGGTCCTTATTTTTGCCCCTTCAAAGCAGGAGTTTGATGTCTGTTTCCTCTCTTACCATCTGCAGAGACATCTGTTAACACGCCCTTCATTGCAACAGATCTTTGAGAACTGTTATTTCTCTGCCTCTCCACCCTTAGCTTATAAATACGTGCTGGCCGTTTTAAATGCAGGGATTTCTGCCGCGTGGGGCGGTTGTGGATTAAGTCGCGTGCGGCGCAGGGAAGCATTCCCGGCGCAGCCAGCACTCACAGAGGTTAGCTGCTGCAGATCTGGTGAAATCATGAGCAAAAGAGCAGGAGGGGCAAAGAACAAGAAAGAGCCAGCAAGAGTGGACTAAGAAGAAGAGAAAGAAAACGTGAAGGAAGGAGGACGGGAGGACTGGAAAGAGGGAGGGAGAAAAAGAAGAAGAGAAGAGAAGACCTGCAGGACTGGAACGGGTTTTGAGAGCGCTGGGTGGAGCCTGTGCCACTAAGGCTCAGGACCGCCTGGAAACTACGTCAGCCCGTGCCTGAGTGCCAGCCCGGGGGGCGGGACCAGCTGGCCTGGGGATGGGGCTGGGCCGAAGTGGTGCCGCTTCCGATGTGCAGCCCAGGTTGAAGCCATCTCATTCCTTCTCAGCTCCCCAGAGTCAGAGGGGAAACTGAGGCTGGCCCAGCACAGGGAGCCTCCTGTTCAGCGCCTTGCGCGGCGGGAGCTGGCCCCTGCCGCCGGTCCTCTCCTTACTCTCCTCGGACCTAAATCATGGCAGAGGGCCCTGTCCTAACCCAGTGGTCACCGGAGAGGGGCCCTCAGACAAGAGGTCCTGAGCAGCGTGAGGCTCCCAAGGCTTTGACCCCAGGAGCAGGAGGCGGGAGACGCCACAAGCCGAGAGCTCGGCCTCTGAGACCCCGGCCGCCTGGCACTTACCTCCAACGAAATCTGAGCAGAGCACAGTGGAAATTATGCAGTTACTAACTTTGGATTTGCTGCTGAAATCAGGGTGAAAATAAACTGCGGGCCAAAGCTGTGCAGGACAGCATTAGCTGCGGCTCCACGGCTGTTTGCTGCCCTGTGGGCTTGAGGTTTTGTTCATAAGACTGTGTGACAGCTGTGAAAGTGTATACTTGACCAAGTAGCTTTAAAAATGTGTTGCCAAGCATGGCGGCTCACGCCTGTCATCTCAGCACGCGGGAGGCAGAGGCAGGAGGGTCTGGGCTACATAGTGAGCTCAGGGCCAGCCTGAACTACAAAGCAAGACCCTGTCTCAAAAAAACAAACAAGAAACATGTGTCCATGCCTCAGGGACCAACCACCCTCTGTCGCCTTCCCACCCGGAAGCTCTCAGAGCCCCGGCCTCAGTTTCTCAATTTGGGCATCAGTCCAGCCTTGTTGCCTGCCTGGTGGAGATCTGGGGGATATGGAGGGACTTCCTGGACTCCCCAGGGATCTGGGCAGCAGGCGCAGCTGCCCACCGCTGCTCAGGGTCCCTTTGGACAGCAAGCGCGACAGCTTCTGGATAGGACCTGTCCACGGCTGCCGAGCTGGGTGGTGCATTTGGACCCCGACACCGACTCTCCTCTGTTTGCTGTGACTTCCTCATGAAGCAGGGGCTGGGCCCAGGGCGGCGTCGCCGGGAGCTGGTCTTGTTCGAGGTCAGTCTAGTCCTGGTGAGGTAAAGTCCTGCAGTGCAGCGTTCCAATCACTGCAGAGCAAATGGCCATGGAGAGGAGGATACAGAAAACCTATTTCTCACGCTTGTCTAATCCGGGGCGTCCCCACCCATAGGGTGACTGCATGGGTGATCAGTCAGGCAGGGAGCCTTCCCGGGCAGCGGGCAGATCTGCAGTGCTGCTCCGGCGTCAAGCCGCAGAGGCGCTAGCCGGGGACCTGTGGGGGGGGGGGCAGCTTGCTCGTGACGCAGCGTGATACGCACAGGGCCTCCTGAAGGTCACTGTGCAGGAGTGGCACGCGGCACACAGTCTTTGGCTCCGGCCAGCTTGGGTCTGGGCTCCCTGTGCCCCGGCCTCTCCTCGTCTGGTACAAATCCCTGTTAAATTCCCCGTCTGCTTGTTCTGCTTCAGAAACCCTCACGGACATGCTCTGTGTCTGCGCTCAGGTGAAAGGTCACACCTTTGTGCATTAGCATTGCAGAAACCAGCCCAGATGAGGGCTCCTTTTTTAATTATTATTATTACTTTTTTTTGAGACAGGGTCTCGCTTTGTAGCTCAGGCTGGCCCTGAGCTCACTATGTAGTCCAGGCAAGCCTGGATATTAGCAATCCTCCTGCCTCTGCCTCCTGAGTGCTGGGATGTCAGGCATGAGCCACCACGCCCTGCACTGTGGTGTGTGGCACTGGGGATTGAACTCAGGACCTTGCTCTTACCAGACGCTATAACCACTGAGCTAAATCCCCGGGCTGAGGGTTCCTTTCTTAAACAAATCCTTCTGACCTTCAAAGGGCTGACGATGTCCGCTTAGGACAGGGGACGGGCTGGTCAGAGCAGTTCGGCATGGAGAAGCCTGTGAGCGAAGGCCAGGCCGCGGGCCACGCGCAGTGGGGACTCCGACCACAGCCCTGCGGCCGGGGCCTCTCCCCGAGAGAACGCGCAGCGAGGTGTGATCTGGGAAGTTGCCTGTGGGGGCTGCAGCCCCACAATGCACTGGCCCCCCCAGAGCACCCAGAGGGGCGGGAACCTTTCCTTCCCACTGCCTCCCTTGCTTTAAAACGCCTTGCCCCTAGGAAGCGATCACGCTTTCTGTGTGCTCAGAGGAAATCCGCCCTTTTTATGTGCTTCCACTTTACAGATTTCCTTTGCTCTCCACACACCCAGGAAAGCCTGCCCTCGCCCCGGAGGCTTTATACACAGGTCGGCTTCCGGAACACAGCTTTGGGACCGGAGCTGCTGCCGGGCACAGGGTCCTGCAGGAGCTGCGGTCCTGACGCGCCAGCACGGGCCAGGGCCGCCTCGCAAACACAACTGTGCACAGCCCAGCCAGGCCTGGATGCCAGGTCCCCAGAGGTGGACGTGAGCTCCTCTTGGGCCGCCGATCGTCTCCCAGTTGCGCTCTTGTGTAGCTTTGGAATCTCCTCGGCTGAGCCCTCAGGAGGGAGGAACATCTCGGGAGGGGCCCTGAGCCGCCAGAGGAGGGAGCAGCGAGGCTTCCTGCAGGTGGCCGCGGTCCGAGGGCTGGGCCCGGGCTGCTCTTCACGCCCCTCGCTTCGCACTGGGCCCTGATCTCCTCACCTAGGGAAGGCAGGGCGCGGCCTCGGGATTCACGGGGCAGCGGCGTCTCAGAATGTCGGACCCGGGATTCCTGTGCGCTGCAGTAAGTCTGGCAGGGGCAGACCCGGGAAAGGGGCATGGCGTCGTCTATGCCACGTTCACAGAGGAATGACTCATGCTGACAGAAAAGAGGAAGCGCGCCAGGTGTCCACTGCACATGCAGGGCGAGCGCCACACCAGGTGTACCGTGCAGTGCCATATCGTTGGGCAGTAAAAAGGGCCGCGGGACGGTACACACGGCACTGGGGTGAACGGTGGGGAAGATCGTGCTCACTGGAAACCATCCAGAAAGCTAGACAGAAATAACAAGTACAGTCCCATCGACAGGAAATGTCTAGAAGAGCCCGTGTACAGGCAGAATTAGGTCCCGGATGGCCTAGAACTTGGGGTAGAAAACGGAAGGGGTATAAGTGGGCAAGAGGAATCCTTTAGATATAGCGTGTATCCTGTAAATATGCTGACGGCCGTGCAACGCGAAGGGGCTGCTGGGAGGGAATGAGAGAGAAAGGAGGGCGTGCAAATACTCTCAGGTGGAGGGCGCCCTACCATTCCCGTTGGTCTGAAACCCCAGACTGTGCCCGTGTGGGGAAAGGCCGGTGGAGCCACCATAAGCCGATCTGAGGGCACCACACAAGGGCCAAGCCGCGTCTTCACTCGTGAGCGCTGCAGAGACTCTGCTTCCGCACACAGCAGACTCCCGGTTCCGGAGAGACGCGAATCCCTGGCGAGGGCTGCAGCGTGAGCTGGGCCTTCGGATAGGGCAGGCCCTTGCTCCGTGTGACTGAGGACACGGGGTAGAAAGTGGGCGAGGCTGTGGGTTTGCCTGGTTGTTTTCCACACCTCCCTGGTCTGTTGGAAACGTTTCATTCCCTCCTCGCGCTCTTAAAGTGTCCCGGAAGAGCGTGTGCGCAACGGTGGGCTGGGAGAGCCTGGGTGACCTCAATGCCGCCTGAAGTCCTGGGCGACTTTCTCACACACTCGCGGCCTGGCAGTGAGCTCGTGTCGGGCACTTTCACGGGAGGAGCCGGGCGCTGGCGGGAAGGCCGCTGCCCATGCGCGTCCTGTTGCTTTTGCGAAGTTCCAGGCGCGTTGCCAGCCCAGGGCCCCTTCTGGGTTCATTCTCCTCCATGGATTTCACTCTAAACCTGGGTCCAGGCTGTTACACGTTCTCGAGAGACATTTTCTTCTAATCCACAACACGGGCCAGGAGGATTTGCTTCTCCTTGGCTATGGTTTTTGTTTTTACTTTATCTTCTTTTGGACTGTTGACGTCCTGCTCTCTGCGAGTCCTCGGCGGGGCTGGGATGTGGGCGTCGGACCAGTTCGTGCGCTCAGCTGGGCAGGTTGGCGGCTCCGACCTTCTGCTTTGCAGCCTCCGCTGCCAGCTCCGTCCCTGCGTTTTCTCTCAGCTCTTGTAAAGTCCAGGTCCAGGCGGGAAGGGTCGATTACCTCGCGCCCAGGATTTCTAGTAGTCTGTGGGGCAGGGCGGGGTCTCGTGTCATCCATGACCAAGAACCAGGTCTCCAGACTCGTTCTGGGCCGGGGAAAGGAAGCGGGAAAGTCTCCTCCGGAGGCGGGGTGAGACCTCTGTGGGGTGTGGCGGGAGGAAGGAGCCGGGCACGGGACCCTGAGCCCGACGGGTGAGGCCGGCAGCTGCAAGGGCTGAGCACGGCGAGAAGCGCAGCAGCACGAGGCTTCGTCCCGTGGCCGGAAACAGCAGGACCGTAGACGGTTCCGCGAGCAGGAGTGTCGCTCCGCGTCTAACGCTCCTTCCCAGGCTCACGAGCAGGCCAGTCCTCTCCCGCACGGTCTGGCGAGCATGGGCCATGCCCCGCGTCGCCCTCGGCAGGACGGCAGGGAGGGAGCGTCACCCCAGAGCACAGGGCGCAGGCAGCTTCCCCGGGAGCTCACGAGGCATCTCTCTGCCGTCCCCCCTCCTGCTCCGCACGCTCCTGCTCACTGCAGAGAAAGCTGCCCCTGACCTCAGCTCCCCCGCGGGCGGGTCTCAGGCGGCGTTTGCTGAGCGGGTCGGTCCCTGTGCTTCTGCAGTCCCCGCGATGATCACCTCCTACCCCAACACCACCCTGGCCACCCAGGGCCAGAAGAAGGAGATGAGCTGCACGGCGCACGGCGAGAAGCCCATCATCGTCCGCTGGGAGAAGGAGGACAGGATCATCAACCCCGAGATGGCGCGGTACCTCGTGTCCACCAGGGAGGCGGGCGAGGAGGTCATCTCCACGCTGCAGGTAGGGCCGGCCGCGGGCCTCGACGGACAGCGTCAGAAGAGTGGGCTTATCTCCCACGTAACCGGGACAGGAACGAAATAAATTGCAAAATGTCTGCTGGAAATTAATCTGTGAGGCCCCACCTACCCCCCCTTGGAAGGCGAAGCAGCCTCGGAAGGCAGAGCTCTATTGAAGTGTTACGAGGAGTAAAATATTATGAGCACAGCAGGGAACCGGCTGTAGTACACAGTGCTAAAGCCAGGGTCCTTTAAGTGAGAGTTAATTCTGGAAGGACGAAGGCTTCTGCCGTGCATGTTTTAATTTCCTACGAACAGAAAATTTGAACCGGGCATGACACAGCTGTGATGCCAGCAGTTCAGGGACGGGGCAGGCGGTCACAAGCTGGAGCCTGGTCGCAGCAAGTTAGCCAGACCACATGGAGGCCCGGGGTTCAGTCCTTAGTACTGCTTCAGACGGGGCAGAAGGCTTGCAGCAAAAAGTACAATGTGAAAATGTCTATCTTCAGTATAGGAATCGCAGAGGCCGGAGTGAAACACTGAATTCTTGCTCTGTCCGCACTGCAGGTCCTAACTGAGCACTGATGTCAGGGGGCGGGGCAGCCGGGATGCGGGCCTGGGGCCCCTGCACCCCAGGGCTCGGTCGTGGGCAGAACCCCGACCTCGGCGCGGGCAGCGTGGCCTCAGGGTCCACAGCGCACTGCTCCGAGGCCTCTCGGACGCCAGCATCCAAAGGCGCTGCAGTCTGTGCCAGGTGTTTGCCCAGAGCTCACACCCGTCCTCCCGTACGCGCTAACCACCTTAGGTTCCTAGCAGCACCCACTAAAGCGAATGCTCTACGGGCCTGCAGCTCACCACTTAGGCCCAAGGGCAGGAAGCGCTGTGTGTGCCCAGCAAGACGCGGTTCCTGCTGACTGGTGGTCGCGGCCGGTCTCTCGGGCACACGCAGGCCCCGAGCACAGAGGCTGGCTGGGCCGGGCTACAGATCTGCCTGGAGGCGGCCTCGCTGTGAGGAGAGTGCGCGGTGTAGACGCGGACCAGGCCCTGGCCTCGCCTGCTTCTGCTCAGGCTCGTCCCGTCAGCGAACTCGTGGCTCCCCGCTCAGTGCTCTCACGCGTCACTCGCCCAGGCACGCATGCAGGGCACGTGCCGCACGGTGTGCCCATGTAGTGGGTCTGGTGTCTGTGAGCAGGGCGCTAGGGGGGCTGGCCGCGCCTCTCCCATTGATCTGGCCTCACAGCCCTGAACCGGTGAATTTCCCTGTGCTCCTTCCCAGATTTTGCCCACGGTGAGAGAGGACTCGGGCTTCTTCTCCTGCCACGCCATCAACTCCTACGGGGAGGACCGTGGCATCATTCAGCTCACCGTGCAAGGTAGGAAGGGGACGGCAGCCTTCCCTCCGGTGAGGACGGGGCGCGCGGCCAGCCCCCCGGGGATGCTGCCTCGAACACCAGGCAGCCCAGGGAGCCGGGGCTGAGGAGGCAGAGGGAGCTCTCTCCCGCGCCCGTCAGAGCGCAGCCGGGAAACGGCAAGGGCGGGGGAGCAGGTGGCAGCATGCGACGGGGTGCAGACCGGGCCAAGTCGGGGCCGCGTGTCTTCGTCCACTGCAGGAGAGCGTACGTTAGAAGACTGGACGGGGGAGGGGTTCCCGTCCAGGCCCAGACGCGCCCTGCGCGGGAGAGCCCACAGCTCAGCGGCACTGCGGGCCGCTCCGCCGGAAGGCTCCAGCAGGTGGAGTCACTCTTCCCTAGATGCGACTGGAAGAAAATAAATGCTTCCAGCGAGGCCGTGGCTGTCACTGTGCGGCAGTGACAGGTCGCACACGTGGCACACGCAGGGCTGCACTAACTTCATGTTTCTGTCACTGGCACAGAACCCCCAGACCCTCCCGAGATCGAGATCAAAGACGTGAAAGCACGCACAATCACGCTCAGGTGGACCATGGGCTTCGACGGGAACAGCCCCATCACGGGCTATGACATTGAGTGCAAAAATAAATCAGGTAAGTCCTTTACTGCCTCCAGCTTCAGGTCTGCCTCAAAAAGTGCGTTCCTCTTCCGCTTTCCTTTGGTTTTTACCCGAGAGGATGCACAGCGCCTCCTGGAGCCACGAGCCTCAGAGGGCCGCTTTCCTTGCACCAAGGGTGCCCGGTCTCCTGCACCCCTTGCCTAGCAAGCCGGTCGGGACCTCGGTCTGGCTCCCACAGCCTCAGAGGTCCTGACCCCGGGCCCATGGGCAGTGCTGGCAGAACCACGCCACTCTCAACAGCCTCCCCACCTCTGGGCTTTGTCCTGTCCCTGCCCTTCCCCGGGGTTGGTGCTGACCTGTGTCTTGAGTTCTGCACGTGGAGTTGGAGGGTCTGTGCCGGGGTCTGCAGATGAGCTCTGCAGCCAGATAGTGCAGAGCCAGGGCCACCTCTGCCCCTCGGGGCACCGGCGCCACAGCAGCCCCCAGAAATGCCACCCAGATGGGCCAGGAGTGAGCACGCAGCCCAGACCACTGGGTGTGCAGGGTGCAGCCCGGGCCTCAGTCGGAACTGCTAAGACAGGAGCCCTGTCCATGCGCGGGGCTAATGCCCCCTGGAGGCCACAGCGCTGGCCTTGCGCTTTTCTCTCTGAGCACCGGCCACTGCTCGAGATGATTCTGTCGCGACCAGTTTGGTGTCTTCTGAGCTGGGCTGCAGGGATGAGTCAAGCACAAAGAGTCTGTGAAAAGGCAGGTCCCGAAGAAGGGACGTTCGTTAAGAGCGTGCTGGGAATGGAGCAGAAATGGGGCAGCAGGGTCCCAGAGGGGGAGGGCTGCAGGGGAAGCCTGGGAAGGCAGAGCAGGAGACGAGAGAAAGACACACCCCACTGGAGAGAGTCTGAGCGGCTGGGCTGGATCAGCACGTGAGGAGAGACCCCGGAAGGGTGGCAGGAGCCCGAGAGGAGGGACAGCGGGCCCAGGGCAGAGCCAGCACACGCTCGGGACCGGGTGTGGACCGCGCCCACCCAAGACAGGCCTGCCTGAGCAGGCATTTCAGAGCCGGGGCACACAGACCCCAGTCCCTGTCCTCCCTTGGCAAGCACGTGGCCTGTCCCGCACCTGCTGCTGGCCTGGCTTCTTCCCCGAGGCCCAGCTGTCCTGTGCGCAGAGCTGCGCCTCTGGCTGACCCTGGACTCCCACTGGTCCCTCTGTACACATTAATGCACGTGTCCCCCACACACCCTGGGGGTGCTTCCTGGGCCTAGTGACCCGTTCGGACTTCAGTCCGGCTTCCCAGTAACTGAGCGGCAGGCGCTCAGTGTGTGGCGCGTGCCCTCCCTGAAGGACTCAGCCGTTTGGCCCGTGCCAGGCACGCGTTCCGCGTCTAACGTGAGGCACCTTTCCTACCGGTCACGTGCACACAGACGCTCTGTCTCCCTTACTCTGCTTGGCCTCCCGCGTGAGAAACCTCCGTGCACCCTCCACATACAGCACTTTCCGGCAAGTCCGCCACGGCCAGGGGCTCCTGAATCTGTCCCCCTCGGGTCCCAGGCACCCGGCACAGTCTCTGGCATGAAAGAATGTGCTGATTGGATTTATATGCAATTAAAATGTTAAAGCTGTGTTTAGCAGCAGCGTCTGTAAATGTACAAATGATCAGAAGCCACATAACCAGCAGAGAGGCTGCTGCCTGCTCTCCGGGCACCGCCGAGAATGAGGCCCATTCTCCACGGTGGGGACAGGCCAGGGGTGGCGCAGGGATTTATGGGGCCAGAGCAGGGCACTTGGCGGGTCCTGGGAGGAAGCCCAGGGACAGGCGGGCTGACCAATGACTAAGAACTGGGTCCCTCAGGCTAGGAAGACCCAGAGGCAAAACCATGCTGGAGGGGTGCGCTGACCACGCCTGCCCAGACTGGTTGTTTCCTTAGTGAGTTGGAGGGTCGTAAAAGTGGCAGCCATCATTTTAGCGAGTGTAGTTTACGGACTGGGCGCCTGGAAGACAGGGCCTTCGGCCGGTAGCTTCAGTGTCTTCTGCCCCAACCACCTAGCCCTCCTCTACCATAGAGTGCTCCGCGCCAGCGACACCTGGTGGCTGGGAGCCCCCGCCGTTGGCATCTGGCCCTGCTAAGCGGCCGAGGGCCCGAGGGCCTGCTCAGGATGAGCCACCCGTGTCCGCAGAGCGCTCGCTCGCCCACACGCCAGACCTCGGTGCACAGTGCTCCCTTTGCCTCCACCGAGAGCTCTTCCTGGTCTCCTGCCGCTGGCTGCAGATGCAGGGTGTTAGCAACAGGCCACAGGACTTGCTCCCCGGCCAGGCCAGGCCGGCACAGCCCCGAGGGCCGGAAGCACAGTTCCGCCTCCACTCTTCCTGCGGCCGAGACCTCTGAGTCTGGTGGCCTCGTCCCACTCTAGGTCCTTCGGCCACCTCATCCCTCCCCTCCACCTAGGACTCCAACACACGGAGGGCGTCATCTCGGTTTTCAGTTTGCTGGGAAAAGCGAGCTCCCCGTCGCCATCCTGGCCTCTCCTACACCGTCTCCTGCCCACGCTGGCCATGACTGAGGGCAGAGCCCCAGAGCCCCCGGCTCCGGCCTGGGCCGTTTCTCTGCTTCCTCCTCGCCTTCTTTAGGAAGGCAGCCCCGGGTCTCTACCAGTGTCGGCACCGGCGCCCCAGGGTGCCGCCCTCCAGGAGACCCCCAGCCGGCCTCTCCTCGCTGGGCTCCGCCCCCCCGCTGACGTGTGTGTCTGCAGAAAGCCAGGCCCACAGCTTGTGCCAGGCTGTCTTGGAGCACGTTAGGCCAGGAGACTCACGCAGGCTCCTTCAGGTGAACGTCTTGTGTGGCAGGAAAGGGACTTAGAACGGGGGTCGTTCCGGTGGGGGTCACATCCCTGCCCATAGGAGGGAGCAGGACCTGAGCCCCTGGCCACTCACACTGAAAATGAAAATCTGTGCATGGCGCCGCGCCCAGGGCACCCGCGTTCCTCCATCGGGTTGGGTGTGTGTCCATCCCGGGCCCACTCCGGGCCAGGTGCTCTGCCTGCATGGGCACTGAGCGCAGACTCTGGCAAGGGCCATCTGTGCCCGCATGGCACACAGAGCCCAGCAGGACGGCAGGGCGTCCTCGAAGGACTTCCATTACACTGAGTGTCCCAGGAGGCCCTGGGGCGCATGGACCCCTACATGTGGCGCTCCCGCCCGTGCCCTGGAGCTCTTGCTCCTTCCACACCCGGCACCTGCTCACAACCCCGCCCCAGCCAGCAGCTGCCCAGCTGTGACCCGAGGACCCTCTGACACCCTAGCCCTGCGGAGGCGCCCGGCCCCAGCGTCCAGCTCCCACCGCAGCTCCTCGCACCTGGAAGGTGCTGCTGTCCAGTCAGCTATGGCTGAAACAGATGTGCTGACCCGAGGGGGGAGGGGCCGAACGGCCTCCAGGCAGTAGACCGGGGGCGGCCTGGGCGGCTGCTCTGCTCACCCGCCCTGTGTGGGCTGGGAAGGCGCTGACGTGTCTGGAGGCGTGGCGGGCTGCGAGGCCGCACGTGCCCGTGGGTGTTGGGCGCGGGGACGGAATCCAGGCACAGTGTGTGTCCCACTCAGTCCAGCCAGCGCTGCCCGCTGAGGTCCTCCTCGGGCGGATCTCACGTGGGGGCCTCCGTTTCCGGTTTCCTGGCTCGCCCTCCCAGGAAACCGCCCCGGCGGCCCCGGGTCCCCACGGTGTGGACGTGTTGTGGGGCTTCGTGTCCCCTCCGGCGCCCAGTCCGCCAGCAAATGGGGACACTGCATTGTAGAACTAAAATTTGATCGGGTGTCACCTCTTCCCTTCTTTCTTTTCTTTTTAAAATTCCTACTTGTGAGCTTTCAAAGGCAGAGGAAAAAAACTCACATCTCTATCTCTTCTTTTTTGAAAAACAAAACCCCAAAGACTCCTGGGATTCTGCTCAGAGAACCAAAGATGTTTCCCCTCAGCTGAACTCGGCCACCATCATTGATATCCACCCTTCCTCCACCTACAGCATCCGCATGTATGCCAAGAACCGGATCGGCAAGAGCGGGCCCAGCAACGAGCTCACCGTCACGGCAGACGAGGCCGGTACGTTGGCCGGGCCGGGGCGCCGCCAGCTCTGGGCGGGCAGCCCGCTGCCCGCGGGGTGGGTGCACTGGTGCTTCCCGTGGCCCGCGCCCCACAGAGAGCGCGCGCCCAGCCGGCCCGAGGGTGCTGCGCTGAGGGAGGGTCCGCCCAGGGTTCTCGGCGAGTCCGACGGCGGACGCCGCTCCCCACCTTCGCTGCGCAGAGGCCCCGCTGGCGGGAGGCCCGTGCGCGTCCGTGCCCGAGCCTGCAGCCCCAGCGCGGAAGGGAAGGGTGTCTACCAGGAAGCAGTGCTGGGCTGTGGGTTAATCCCTACAATGAGAAAAGATTCCCAGCTCTAAGTATACTCTGGGTTTCTCAGAATAAGTAGGAAACGAGTGTGCATATGTTCCTGCAAAAATAGAATCTTATTTAAATCTTAGTTATCCAACAGCCCCCCGACATCCTGGAATTTCGTGATGCTGGGTGATCAGGGGAATGAGCCTCCCCCGCCCATCAGCCCAGCGGGAGCTCAGCGCCCTCTCAGCCACACGGTCCGCAGGGCAGCTGCGCGGTGCTTCCCAGTGGCTCTTAGGCTGCTGCAGCGGCCGGTTGCCATGGCAGCCAGAGGCCTGGCCGAGAGCCCCCGTGCCTGCAGTGAGCAGGGCCGCTGCCTGGCTTTTCTGCAGACAGATGCAGAAGCCGCCCCGCTGACTCCACAGCGGCCTCTCGGATTTGGCCTGGGGCACATGGCCTCCCTCCTTCAATCTTGAGACGCTCGGGAGTAATGGAGGAAGGGCACAGGCTTGGGCACAGCAGAACTGCTGAGGCCTCTGTCGTGCTGCAGAGGTTGGCACAGGGTCCTGAGAGCACAGGGTCCTGCCCCACGTGGGCCTCCCTGGGCTTGAGCGTGGCCACCCAGGCCTACGTCCCCACTCCCTTCGGTGCTGCTGCAGCCAGGTTGCCCAGAAGCAGCCACCGTTTCCCAAAAGCCACAGTCAAGAGGCAGCTTCTGGGGAAGCGTAGCCATCTTCAGAGACGTTTCCCACCCTTACTGAACGGCTTCCCTTCTCCCCAAAGAAGGCGGCCCCTCGAGTGGCCGGGACCTCGGGTGGAGGCTCGGAGGCCGCAGACCCTCACTGTTGCGGTGACATGCTCCCGCGTTTCCCTCCAGCCCCGGAGCTGGCTCTCCACACCCGAGGGACTGCATCGGGGTGCTCAGCACCAGGGCCCACAGTTCTGCTCCGAGGGAGACCAGAGTCGGGCTGGGAGGACGAGGCAGGAAGGCCCCCAAGCAGAGCTCCAGGAGCCAATCCAAAGAGCGGGCTGGAGCGTCCTTGACTTGCATCTGCCCGAGCCCAGGCGAGTCCTCTGAGCTCAGGGTCAGTGGTGTGATTAGTCCAGGGTGCAGCGCACGACACTGGCCTCCCTCGCGGGGAGCTGGCACCACACAGAGCTCTGTTCACCCTTCTCGCCCCTTCCTTCCTGTCCCTCCACCCTTCTCTGCTGGCTGCCTTCCCATCTGAGAAAGGTCCATCTCCCTCCTTCCTATTATCTTTTATTATGTTCTTTATTTATATTTCGTGTTCCTCATACAAGAGGTGATAATTAAGTATGTGTATCTGATTTATCTTACTTAGCATTGCAGTCTCAGAGTGCATGTATTTTCCTACAAACAACTCAGAGTCATCCTTCTTTGTGGCAGAATAGTGCTCCACGGTGTAGAAATGCCACATTCTCTTTATCCATTCAGGTGCTGATGGGCACATAGGCGCTTCCAAGACTTCGCTGTTGTGAATGGTGCTGCTGTCAGGTGTGCACAGGTCACTGTAATGTGACGTCTTTAGCCTGTCTGGGAGATGGCCCGAGAAGAGCTGGGCTGAATGGGCTTCTGCACTGTGGTTGTTTGAGGGACTCCACACTGATCTCCACAGTGGCTGCACCACATTACACTTCCCCAGCAGTGCAGAGGCTTCCTCTTCCCCCACACCCTCATGGTTTTTAAGGCCTGGAAAGTTCACATCAGTCTTGAGTTTCCCCTGAGCTCCTGCCCGGCAGCTGGAGCCAGTGGCAGACATGGAGTCCCTTCCTTCCCTGGAGGGTCAGCAAACTGCAGCCTGTGGTCATATCTCCCTAAAGGGCCAAGGATAGTTTTTACATCTTACAAAGGAGGAAACCGGCCCAAAGCTGCCCCTGGCTGTGAGGAGCCTGAAATGCTGATTGTGTGGCCGCTGACAGAAGTGGCTTGCCGTTGACTTCAGTCTTGGCACCACGGAAATGAGTTTGGGATCCACTGTGTTGAGTCTGCTTTTTATAGGAAAGTGCATAAATGTATTATCAAAGCACTTAAATACATTTGACTGCAGAAAGCAGCTGGGTAACAAAGATCACAGCATTTAGCACTTTCTTCTTTTCTCCCTGAACAACCCTTCGCTAAGTGCAAACAAGGCCAGAGTTAAGGAGATCAGCTCTTAATGGACCGAAGTGTGTCGCATGTCCTAGGTCAGGTCACAGCTGCAGATGATCCTCTCCAAAGACCGAGCTCCCCATTAGCCACTGCTCCCAATAGGTTGAATGTCACCTAGTGCCTGTGACCGAATGCAGCGTGGCTGAGCCTTCATCGCGTCCATTATGAATCTGAACACCGAGCACGAAAGTCCAAGCATGCATGAGTCCACTAAATATCGCTGGATTTCCGCGATGGATTTTTGAGTTTCAGAGAGATCTCAACACAGAATCATTGGGTTTCTGATGGGGGGCACTGATTAAGCTTCATGGAAACTGGGGGTACAGTGTACCCCGTGGAGCCTTTAGCAAGCTGCTTCTGCAATTGGCTGCCCTTCTCTATTTGGTTTGGGGAAACTCTGGAAATTAAACCTGGAGAAATAACAAGGCTCTTTACTCTTCTTACACCCATTATAGTGCTGGGTCTCCAGGATCAGTCTGGAATGTTCTAGAAGTTGTTCTCCCTGCTCCTTCCCCCTTTCAAGACTTTGCTCAGATATCTTCACCCCAGTCAATCCTACCCCAAACAGCCTATTAAAATGCCACCCACTGCCTATTCTGGCCTGGTTGGCATCCTCCCTCCTCAAACACCTTTTTTTTAATAGCATATATCATATTCCCAAATACCATGCAAATTTTGAGCTTTTGTGTGTGGTCTATTTCTGATCTGCTCCCACGTGGACAGGAAGGTGTCTGCTGTGTTCACTCCTAGCACCGCACCTGGGATTTGGCATATAGCAGGTACCAAATAAATACAGTCTGAAGGAAGGAGTCACAAACGCAATCAGCTGCACCCGGCCTTTCCTCGCCTGGGCGTCACTATTTTGTTCAGCTTCCTCCCAAAACTGGTCTTGGTTTCATCTGTTTCCCATCCAACAACTTCTCTCAAAGGAGAATGTAGAAGGAATCACACAGAGGGTCCTGCCTTTTTCTAAGATTTAACCTACTTCCACGTACCAATCCTTGCCTTGATTAGAACCCAGCGCATAGTAGGCTTTCCATCAATTTCTGGAAAGGAAACTAGGGTAGGATAGGAGGACCGATTGCTGGTGGGGTGGCCCAAGCCAGTTAGATAGTAACCAGGCCCAGCACCGGGTCCAAGCTGAGAGAGAAGGCCGTGGAGCGGAGTGCAGGGCGAGACTCGCATCTTGTCCCTGTGGGCATCGGGGCCGCGGGGCAGCGGGAAGCTCTGTGGACAGAGGGAGGCTGCACACCAGCCGGTGGCCCTCGATGGGCCAGGATGGAAATGAGCAGACACTGTAGATTTGGGAGTTAGGGAGGTGCCATTGCTGTGTTTTGAGCCAAACAGAACTACTCCAAGCTGCCTTGTCTTTCTAAAAATATTAGAAATGATAAATACAGTCCACTTATTCCTGTGTTGCACACTGATTAGTTTTGACACCTGTAGAAAGGCAAGCATTATTTATTCTAGAAAAGCCCATTCACAGTTAATAGTTACCTCTAGAATTCTTCTTCTCTAGGAAGAAGTCAGGTATCTCAAGCTAAAAACCGAAAAGGAAAATAAAACCTCTGTCCTTTCTATACATATTGCAGCTTGTTTGGGAACACATAGTACATTCTTTAATATCAAATGTCAGTGAAGTTGTTAAATTTAATTTGTATACAGAAATGCCTAGTGATTGGCTCTCGACATGTTAGCATCAGGAATGTGGTCCACCTCGGGCTGTCGTTTTATAGAAATGGTCTCCAGAGGGAGGAACCCCACGAGGGGTCTGCATGGACAGTGCTCCGTTTGTGAAAGGACATTAATTCTTCTCACAGCTTAGAAAAGGTTTTCATGTTTTCGGGCTTGTGGCAGAAAATGTAGTGCTCCTTGGGCAAAACAGACAGAAAACCTGCCCAGCTCTCCTGGACAAGCGCCCAGATGGGCACCGGGTCGTCGTCATGAACGTGGCGATGACGGTTTTGGAAGGAAGTGTCTGGATGAGGGGAGACGAGACCCAGACCCACACGTGGGCTCTCACAGCCCCTGCAGGACCGCAGGCCCGGGCACCGAGGTGTGCGCACACGAGACCAGCAAGCTCCTTCCCACGACGGCGCGGGACCTCCTCCACGCAGCCCCCGCATCCCACCGAGGGAGGGCCGGGTGGGTCTACACCGGCGTCCTGCCAGCAGGAGGCAGCCCCGGCCCGCACCCGGCCGCGCGGCCCTGAGCCCGGCCTCCCCTGGCCGCTGCTCCCGCTCCTCGCCTTCCCAGGACACTGCCCCTCTAGCTGCCCTCCTCCTTCCCTCATCTAAACCTCTCCCTCTCCTCCCCATTTGGTATTTACTGAGAACATGCTTTTCATAACAGCCCAAGGATAGAAATTACGTCCCGTCATAAGGAGAAGGAAACTGAGTCACCAAAGTTGCACGGCCTGCAAAAATGACACAGCTAAGTGGAGAATTCAGAATCTGAACCCAGGCAGGAGACTTAAGGGCTCGTGGGCTTAGCCACGTCATGATGCTGCTCGGCACTTCCTGTGTTTGTCTGAAAAAGAGGAGAGAAACCGTCTCACCCTGGGTTCCCTCTTTCCATGGCTGCCCTGTCCACCCTCCTGAAGGTCTTGGTCCTGCCTCCATGTCCAGGCTTCGAGGCGACTTCACAGCCCCTGCTTCTGCGGCCGTCTCTCCCTGCGGCGCTCAGCCCTCTGCGCCCCGGCATCTCCCGTCACAGAAACGGCTGCTGTGCGGTTCAGACGCAATCGCAGGGCTGTCCTTGACCCAAAGAGCCCCTCTGGCTCTGCCGCGCCTGTGACCTCACCTCTCGGGAGGCCGGGGACAAGCCGCTGGCGCCACCTCCTTGCGGCTGACACAAGCTCTCTGCAGGCAGAGGCGCTCGCTGCCTCTTGGTTCCGCCCCAGGCGCCCACCGTGTGGTGCCCCCGAATACGCACTGACAGGGGCTAGCTGCAGTGGAGCTGGGGCCAGACTTAGGGTGCCGCCCCGGGAAGCCAGCGGGTGGGAGCTGAAGACTCTGTCTTCCTCTTCGACTTTGCTTTCTCCGTGAGCTCCTGGCCCACGAGAGTTAAGTGAAAGCGTGAAGAGCTAGCGTGACCAAAAGATGCAAAGTCAGAGCAACGCTCGCCCCCGGCACCCCGAGAACTTGGAGGCGGCCAGGCGTGCACACCACACACACAGCCTGGGGGGAGGAGAGCGCCGGGCGTGGCGCGGACGGACACGGGCTGTTCCGCAGCCTCCTGTGTCTCCCTGACTCGCCGGAGCGCTCCCCAGACAGCTCCCGGAGGAGCGCGTGGCCTTGGCAGGGCGCCTGCCGCACGGTGTGCGCGGTGGAGCCGCCTCTCCGCCTGCGTCTGCTGTGCGCCCGCAGCGGCCCCGGACGCCCCTCTGACCTGTCTGCGGGTCTCGGTTCTTACAGCTCCCGATGGCCCGCCGCAGGAAGTCCACCTGGAGCCAATCTCCTCCCAGAGCATCCGCGTCACCTGGAAGGTAAACCAGCCGGCCTGTGGGCCTGGGCCCTTCCCCGGGGGCCACACACTCCCGTAGGTGGTGTGACGCCGGGCGTCGGCTTGGCTCGGCTCAGTCGGCTGCCGGCCCTCCGCCTGTGTTTCACTGCGCTCGTGCGCGGCTCGATGGCCAGGATTCGCTGGGAGAAGTGTGTCCGCAGGTGAGGCCGGCATTTGTGTGAGCGTCATAAAGTGTCATGACTCGAACTAGACGACCCTGACGTCACCGGGCGATAATCGCCATGGCCGGGGCGCCGTCATAGACCAACACATGTTTATGAGGCCCTTGAGGACACACGAATCCCCACTCGAACCTTCCACAGCAGACTCTGTACCCACAGAGACTGGAGCTGCTGACTGTGACAGTGGCATCTGCACTCAGGAGCTCGGTTCTCTTCACAGTTCTGATCACAAACCGAACTGGGTCAGGAGCAAATCACACTTCCCCACAAGGTCAGCCCTGAACCTGACTGTTGAATTTGACTGAGCTCTTGTCCAATTTGGTTTGTGACCAGAATCATGGGAAGAGTGAAATTTGCGAACTAAGGTGCCAGTATATGGTTATAATTATAGTGAGTATGATGATGGTGCTGGTGGCGGTGGTGGGCGTCCTCTGAATTTAGTCAGCAGGTCAGAGCCCTGTCCTTGTTCATACCCCTGACTCTGCTCTCTGATTTCGAAAACCCAAGGAAAATCTTTTCCCTAACCGTGTCTCTGAAGTGACAAAACCCAGCACGGGAGGCCACCCGCCGGGCTGGGCCCCTAGCTGTGTCCTCAAGGGACCCCGCGTCCTCCCCAGCGCCATGCACTGCGGGGGCACCGTGTCCCCGCAGGAGTCCCCAGTGCAGGAGGCCTCAGGGAAGCTCCACACATGCTGCAGTCGCCGGGGAACAGCCCTGGCTTCCGGGGCGGACTTCCTCCGAAGGAAGCGGTGCATGCTGGGACAGCTCACCCCAGGTCAGTGCCCTGGGGCACCCACCGCTGAGAATTCCTCGGGGTTCAGCCACGTCCGTGGCCAAAGTCCCCTGCGCCTGCCGAGCTGCGCCTGCCGCTGGTGCCAGATCTCTGCACGGCTCGTGGCTCTTCAGCTCCCTGCCTGCCCCCGTGTCCTTGTCCAGAGCGGAGGCACCGCCGGCCACGGTGGGGCCAGATCAGACTTCAGCCATCTCACACGTAGGCCAGGAGTCCATGTGTGTGTGTGTGTGTGTGTGTGTGCGCGCGCGTGCTCACACACGCGTGCACATGCACATGCCTGCCTGGGAGTGCTCTCCTCCCATCCCAGGCTGCTTCGTCGCCGAGCGTGGTCTGTAGTGAACAGTCTCACGGCCGGGCTGGACCGCCTGGGCAGGATCACAGCTCCCCCTGCGAGCACCCGGCCGCCCTCCCGCACCCAGCTGTGCTCCCTCCAGAGGCGGCCCTGTTGGGTGGGTGTTACAGGAACGAAGCAAGCCATAGCCCACACATGTCTGGCCACGCAGCACATACAACGTGCCAAGTGCTCACGTGGCCACTGCAAGTTACAGACTGGCGTTTCTCCCACTCGCTCTGCACCTTCTTGTGTGTTTGCTGCTGAAAACGACCAGAAATTACTATGACCTGAAAACTCTGGGTCCTGCGTGCAGAGCATGCGGCTCTGGGAAAGCTGAGGAGGCCACAGCGAGGAAGCCGGTGGTCACCACTGTCTCAGGGCTGCGAGCGCGCCGGGGCTGTCCTGGAGCCGGAGGACGGCGCCACGCCCCAGCACAGTGCACCCCGTCCCCGCAGTGCAACCGACCCGCACATCAGGGCTGCAGCGCAGGCCAGCCTGGCCAGTGGGCGAAGCCGGGCTTCGGGGCGTCCCGGGGCTGCCAGGCTCTGGGTGTGTGGAGCGAGGCGCGCTTCAAAGAAGCCTCTGCTTCGCGTGAATTTTGTGTGAAGCGGCTGATGATGAAGGCAAAGGAGGGAAGAGTCAAGGAAAGCCAGAGAAGGCACCGGCTCTAAGAAGAACGGGGCAGAGTCAGCAAGGGCGGACGTCCGGGAGCAGGGGCCAGGGCAGGACTCACACCAGCACCAGCCAGCTGGCCGGCCGGGCTGGGCAGAGCCCCGACAGCTACAGAGGGGAGTGACGGGAGTAAAGAGAAATTGACAGCGTTCGGGGCCCGGGCTAGGAGCTGCTCTCGAGGGCGGACTCGGCCACTCCGTGGTCTGCCCACTTTTGTTAGCCAGCAAGAAGCATGGGGCACACGGTAGTGCCCGCTGCCCCGGCAACTGCAAGCTTCACTGGCCCCTATGAGGAGCGCTTCTGAGGCAGGACCTCCCCCTGGACGTCAGCCCCTTTTTACTTCAGCTGATGTTTTTCAGCAAAAAGAAGTTTCAGATTTAAAACGTTCCCAGTCCCGCGGAGGCTGCCCGTGGGGCACAGAGCACAGGCCAACCGGGACTCTCCAGGCCCCAGCCTCAGCTCTAGCCTGTCCCTACTTCCCCGGCTCGCGCTGCCGCTCTCCTGCCCCGCCGTCACCCTTCTCTGTGCCACTGTCCTGTCTGCATCAGGGTCAGCTTCCCTTCCCAGTCCACACTCGTCACTGCTGCAGGCACGTGGGGCTGTCCCTGAGGACAGGTCCGGTGCACGCCGAGTGCCCCCGGCTGCCCTGCCACACGCACAGGGTTGCCCTCGCTGGTGCCTGCACGTGTCGCATGTGTCCTGCCCCGGCCCTGTGGGCTCTGCGGTGCACGGGGCACTTCCTGTTCGCCTTGGGTCCCCGAGGTGCTTGCGGCGTGTGCATGAGGGAACAAGGGCTTCATGTGTGAGCAGGCGTGAAGCGCTCCAGAGAGGGGCTGGCGTCGTGTGGCTCTGACGCGCCTGCACTCAGGGCGGCCGGCTGTGACGCCCACCGTGGGGAGCCAGTCTAGCTAAGAGGCCCAGGACAGTGTGTCGGTGATAGTTTTATGGACAGCAGCACTGGCAGGTCCCCAGTCCAGTCCTGAGGCCTCGTGACAGCCGGGACCAAGGCGTGGATGGGATCCCTAAGGCCTTCCATGCAGTCTGACTTAAACACACAGAGCGGTGGTTTCAGGAGAAGAGACCATGTGAGTATGTGTGAATAAGATGAAAATAATCATAGGTGATGAAGGCTCGTTCTCTAACTTCTGCCCTAAAAGAGGAAAATGTGTTCATAAGCACACAGTTCACTTTACAAAGTTTGTTTCTGGCTTGAACTCAGAAACTGAAAACCACAGATCCCTGGTAATGTACATCTGACACTAGAATCATACAACGAAGACATTACTGTTTCAGAAAATTCTGTTTCTGTCCTGCAGCAGTGTCCGTCACCTTGCCTCGTGGCCAATCTCAGAATCATCTGGCCTCTTTGTGTACAAATTAAAGCTATTTGATGGCCAGCCATTTACCCTGCTTGTGTGTGTGTGTGTGGGTGTGTGTGTGGGGGGGGTGGGTGTGGTTGCACCATGTGGCTCATAAAATAAAACCCTTGTTATCTATAATATTTAATCATCATGGCTTCCCAAACCTTCATCCAGAGGATGTAACAGACGCAGAGCACCTTCTCTATTCTCTATAGATATAATTTTCTCTCATTTTCCTCGTGTTTTTGTTTCAAATGAGAAATCTTTGTAAAATTACAGATTGTCCTAGAAATGGATGAAAATACTATGTTGCTGAGCACCTTTGTCACACTGAGGTTGAGCATCGGGGTCCTGGGAAGAGCTCTGAGCTTCCATGCCCTCATTTTGATGAGCAGAATTCTACCTAGAATTAGACAACAGAGGTGTGATCGCCATAATATTAAACTGGAGTGTTCAGGGATCTAATTAAGTTGAATCATCTCAAAAGCACTTTTAGCCAGGCGTGGTGGCTCACGCCTGTCATCCCAGCACTCAGGAGACAAAGACAGGAGGATTGCCGAGTTCGAGGCTTGCCTGGGCTACATAGTGAGCTCAGGGCCAGCCTGAACTACAAAGCGAGACCCTGTCTCAAAAAAAAAAAAAATCACTTTTAGCCAGGGTGCAACCCCTCTGCCACCCCCACCCACTGCTACTGGGGCGTCATTACCACCCGCTGCATTTGAGGGCCTCCAAGGTCATGGCTTCATAGACGGTAGGCTCTGCTCAGTGCCGTCATTTAAGGTCTGTTTGTATAAACATAACAGGAGAATTGATGTGTCTGGTCCTTAGTTTTTTATCTCTTTGTGTTTTTGCAGTCTTGGGGACTGAACCCAGGGCCTTTGAACTGAGCTACATCTCCGGACCTTCTCTTAGTTACATTTCTCACAATTGAGACAAAATACACAACACTCAAAGTTAAAGGAGAAAAGGTTTCTACAGCTCACAGATAGTAGCGGTTTCAGTCCACAGTCAGCGACCCCCAAGTAGGCTGGCGTGGCAGGAGGAGGTGGCTCAGTTCAAGGGGGGCAGAAGGCAGCCAAGCAAGCAGAGGGACAAGGCAGGCCTCTGTCCCTTAATCATATCCAGCTACTGGGACCAGGGCGGGGCCAGACCGACCAGTGGACTGATACAGCAGTCACACACCCTTAGTCCCAGCACCACACACTCTAGATCCAGCCAGCTCTGACAAAGCCCCACCTATGTCTGCATGAGGCTTTAGAGAACCTCTAGACACAACTGTAATATCTTCTTTATTTTTTCATTTTGGGATAGGATCTTGCTAAGTTGCCCAGGTTGGGGCTGAACTTGTGGGCCTCCTGCCTCAGCTTCCCAGGGTGCTGGGATTAATGTCTGCCTCACTCTTAGATGTAAAAATTCCGAGAAGGAAACAGGGCAAGGAACGCCCTGTGTGGCCGCACAGGCCTGCTGTGCGCAGCGGAGCTGTCTGTGCCCCTCTTTAAGACTTGCCCCCCGTTTCCTCCCCTGGTGTGGACACCCAGGTTCCTGTAGTGTTGAGAGCGTGAGGCACAGGGTGGACAGCGCCGCGGAGACGCCCTCCAGCGAGCCTGTCCGGACGGCGCCCCGCAGCCCCAGCCCTGCCTCCCCTGCTGGGGTAGAGCCCGGCCCGCCGCTGCCCCGAGGCGTCTGCGAGGCCCGAGGCCATGTCAGGGCAGTAGCAGCTGAAGCAGCTGCTGGCCCTCCGGGAGGCTGCTGAGCTGGCTCACCTGTCCCTCGAAGCCCACAAAACCCTTCACTTCTGACTGTTCCATCCATTTTTAAATGTAAAAACACCACCAAGAAGCCACATTCTTTCTAAACCTTTATCGCATGTGATTGCAGTTGGCACATAGTGAGCACGTTCATCCTGGGGAGTGGGCGCCAGTGCAGACCCGCCTCCGCTCTTCTTCCTGCCGGCGCCCCTCCCCCACCCCGCCCCTCCCCCTCCCCCTCCCCCTC
>PVIC010000559.1:0-93357 GCA_004025085.1 Thryonomys swinderianus | reverse complement strand
CCACCATGTGCCAACCCCGAGCAGGGCACCTCCTGCACCCCTGGCAATCTGCAGGTACTGATGCTGCCCCCGAGGGCCACCGCCTGCAGGCTCTGCATCCTTTCCCAAGCCTGGGTCCACACGAAGGCCCCTTCCCTCTTGAGCAGCTGGGTGGGCTCTGCCTCTTCCCCAGGAGCCCCACGGGCACTCGTGGCTCTGCCTGAAGCAGGGCCCTGGCTGGGAAGACTCCAGTGGAGCCCCTGCTTAGGCAGTCCTCTGCCCGGAAAGGGCCTCCCATCTCCAGAGTCCAGTGTCCCTCCCACCAGACCGCTGACCACTGCAGGCCCCAGATGCAAAGCCGGACGGAGCAGGCTCGAGCTCGTGTCTCATCCTTCCAGCGCCCTCTTTCGGAGCGGGCGGGCTCGATGCCCACAGACGTCTTGCGTGGGCTTGAGGAGGATGTAGAGGCCGGAGAAGGGCACCAGGGGGCCAGGCGGGAGGGGTGGAGAGCGCGGGGCTCAGGACAGCGCGGGGCTGGGAGGGGCCTTCCCGAGAGCCGTGGCTGAGCGCAGCCTGCTGCGGGGTGGGCCACGCAGGGCCCCGGAATAGGGCCGAAGCTCACCACGGAAACCGCCTGCAACAGCTTCCCACCGGAAGGGGCTCATCCGGCCGAATTCTCGAGCACAGACACCCGTGGTGTCTGCTGCTTTTTCTCCCCGCGTTTGTTTTGCGAAGTCCTCTGATCCGCAGGAAGAGGGAGCGTGCAGAGGAGCTTGGCCCTGGTCGTGCACTCGCATGAGGCGCCGTGGGCAGCTCTCCGACCATGCACTTGGCCCTGCCAATGCTTCTGTGCCCAGCAATTCCTGGCAGGAAGGTTGTGCCCTCCGGTGCCGCCTTTCTGTGGCCCAGCGAAGGCCACCCCGGGGGCTGCCGAGCTGTCCTCCTTCGTGGGGAGCCAGGCCTCCGTGGAGACGGTCACGAGTGTGAGTCCAGCCGCTGCCCCTGCCTGACCCACTGCCCCGAGCCTGCTGCCTCTCAGGCCGCACGAGCAGCGCGATCATGCCGTCTACTTCGTCGCCACTCTGCGGTCTTCATTCGTACATTCGGAAATTCATCCTCTCCTGCCTTGGCTCAGATGTGGTCTGACTCCGTCCACCCACTGTCTGCATGCAGAGGCCCCACGTGGACACGGAGGAGCATGGCTGGGATCCACAGAAGCCTTGCACTCTGGGAGCTTGGGATCCGGTGCCTGCAGAGCTGGCACTGACTCTGCCGATGGCCGAGGCCACAGAAGTGACCATGAGGACCCTGGAGCCCAGGGAAGGAGAGGCGCTCGCTGGGGCCATGCGGAAGGGAGCTGGCTGCAGAGCAGGAGCCGCAGGAGGAGAAGGATTCTTTGCTGGAGACTTTCAGGAGGCCGTGCGGGGGCCCCCCAGGCATCTGATGGGCTCATGGATACCCAGGATGGGGCTCAGGTCCCCACGGGGCTGTGTGGTCCGGACAGGGAGGCTTGCCCAGGCGGGGCCTTGAGAGAGGTGTCCAGCCCAGACCCAGCGTGTTCCAGCGTCCAACCCGGACTCTGCCGTCCCTTTCCTCCCACCCGCCCCGCTCTGTGTGCTTGTTCCGCGGAAACACATGGTTGGTGTTGACCGATTTCACCAGTTGATCTTCAGCGCTGACAGGGGCTCCGGAGCTGAGCTCTCCTGTGGAGACGGTTTCCCTGTTCCAGCAGCTTCTCCCCGCCTGGCCTCCCTCACTGCTCAGAGACACAGGCTGCGGGCAGCACCGAGTCGGAGCCTCTGGAGTCATCTTTGCAGTGTGGACCACAGGCCTGTGGTGCTACAAAGCCCACTGCAGGGCACACGGATTAACACGTCTATACCATCAAAACCAGACACACCCCAAGTCCCTGCCCCAGCATGCAAAACTCCTGCATTTATGGGCTTTTGAGAGATCTGTTTTTCAGATGTAGCCTCAATTTTGCATTAATTCAAACACATCTCAAAAAAGTTAAATCTGTAATTATTAACTTTGCCTGCAGAGAGTATTTTTTGCTTTCATGCATAAGGATCGAGTACTTCTTGTCCTCTATTAGGTTTTCTTTCGATTAGAAAGACCTGATTTCTGTGATTCTGCAAACCTAAGCAGCGGGCCTAGGTAAAGGACGAAGCTGTCCGAGCTGGAACCCGAGTCTCTTCCGCCGCAGAAGACGGGCGGGCGCCCCGCAGTCACGCATGACAAGGCCAAGCGGCTCGGCCGCTGTGGGGCGCCGAGGACGCAGACCTCCCCCAGCCCTGGGAGGAGCCCACGCGCTTCCCGCGAGCGGCGCGGGCGGAGGGGACCGTGGGGTGGGCAGCGGCGGAGCCAGTGGCACGGGGAAGGTGACGGGCTTGGCGGAGGGCCGTGATGGGGGTGCGGGGGGCACTGGCACGGATGGGGCCGCCGCTGCAGACGCAGAGACCTCCGGGCCAAGGCCGTGGGGCACGCGGGGACGTGCGAGAAGGGCAGGGGCGTCTGGCGCAGCGAGTGTGGCAGTGATGTTGGCACTGGCGGTGACCCGGGGGCCACGGGGTCAGAGAGGCCGCCGGTAGCCCCGGGGGTCGCCGTGACAGCGTTGGTGATGAGCTGGAGGAGATGGCGTCGTGATGTCGGCCATGGTGTGGCCGTGGAGGGGACTCGGGGGGAGACGGTGTGGGCGTCGGTAGAGGGGCCCAGGGACGGCTGCGCGCTGGCTGTGGCGGGAGCCCTGACTGACTGGAGCGGTCCCCAGAAGCGGCCTCAGCCCGCTCCGCTGCTAAGCACAGCCACGCCAGCACCCGGCTCTGCTCAGCGCCCTCTCGGGGCCCGCGCCGGCGCGCCCTCTCGTGCGTGAGCCTCCCCACGGCCCTGCGAGGAGGCCCGCACCCCGGCGGTCGCGCACCCCATCCGTTAGCCCCGAAGACCGTGCCGGCCTCAGGGCTGGGCGCCTGCTCGCCTCCGCAGGACCGGGAAGCAAGGCTGCCCGGAGGGGCCTCTCCAGAGCGGGCGGGAAGAGAACGCCGCCTTCCTGACTGGGCCCCGGCGGCTTGGCCGACGGCCGCGGGCCTGACTCCCCAAGTGCCACCGTGTGTGCTTGAGCCACACTACACTGGACAGGAGGAAACTATGAGAAGCTGAGGGAGTGTGTTGGTAAATTTGACTCGTAGGTGACTTCTGAAGGGAAATTAGTTTTATTAATTATTAGCAACTGTTATTAATTCACTATACGGCAAAAGATCCTCACGTAGTTTTATTGTGATTCGAGCACCGTGGAGGCTGCCCAGGCCCGGACCCCTGCCATGCCCACAGCACAAGCACCCTGTGCCTGCCGTGCCGTCCGGCCGCGTGGCTCTGCGGCCCGCTGGAGAGGGCCTGCCGCGGGCAGACCTGGCCGCTCCGCTCCGCCCGACACGCAGGCGTGGTGACTTGGGAGGGAGCAGCGCTCCGCCGCCTGGAGGCTCCTGCTCGGGCTCGGAGCGCCGCGCACAGCGGCCCCGGCCAGCAGCTTCGCCTTCCGTCAGGGCCCATCCCCCCCGGACAGGGCGGTCTGCGAGCTCTCGGCGCACGGCCCCCTGCGCCCGCTTCCCGCAGACCCGGCTCCAGGCAGCTCCACGCAGTGAGCAGCCCGGCCTGCCTCTGGGGACTCCCCTCAGGGAGACAGGTTCCGGGGGCGGGGAGGCAGGCTCTGCGGTGTCACATCTCCCCTGCCAGTGCGCACACCTGGGTGGCTTCCAGGGAAACTGAGGCTCACAGCATCCCGCCTTCCACAAAAAGGCAGAGAAGGTGGGGGCCGCACACAGTCCGGAAGGGCTGGGAGACCGAGCCGAGAGGCGCAGTTAGCAGTGGTCTGACAGCACAGCAGACAAACTTGGGGAGAAACGTTGCGAAGGATTTGATGATGTTCGCCAGGGCGTACTGTAGGAGGCGCTATTTTACCCTTAGTCGCTGTGCGTCTCCTCTGGACTGACCTGTAAACCCAACCTCGCCGCGGTCCGATCCAGGCTAGGCAGGTTGCAAAGCTCTGGCTCCGGGCCCGCCTCCCGCCGACGGGGACGGGTCTGGGCTGCCGTGCTGGCGCGCCGGGTCCCACCTGCCTCCGGTCCCCTCAGCCCGCTCCTCTCCGCCCCGCTCAGGCGCCCAAGAAGCATCTGCAGAACGGCATCATCCGCGGCTACCAGATCGGGTACCGGGAGTACAGCACGGGGGGCAATTTCCAGTTCAACATCATCAGCATCGACACCACCGGCGACAGCGAGGTGTACACGCTGGACAACCTCAGCAAGTTCACGCAGTACGGGCTGGTGGTGCAGGCCTGCAACCGCGCCGGCACGGGGCCCTCTTCTCAGGAAATCATCACCACCACGCTGGAGGACGGTAGGTGCCGCCCGCCCCGCCCCGCGCAGGCGCAGCCCGGGCAGGGCCGGTGGCCGCGGAGCCGCGCTCCCCTCCCAGAACTCCCGGGACACCGCGGGGGTGGGCGCCCCTGTCCCCGCAGTCCTGGCCGGAGTGCAAAGTCGGGTCGTGGGAGGAGTTCCCGAATCGGGCGGGGTTCGGTGTCGGTGGACGGGGTGGGGAAGCGGCAGCAGTATGTCCACGTTGCTGCGCAGGACAGGGGCACTCCTGGCGGGGGGTGGGGGTGGACGCCCTTCCCTCTTGCCGCTCCTCCATCTCTTGGTCCTCTTCGGCTTTGGGAAAGATCTACCTCCTGGCTTCCTACTATCTCTTTTATTTTCCTCTTTCATTTATTTATATTCTAGGTTTCTCATCTAAGAGAAACTGTGTGACGTTTAAGCTTGTGCATTGATTTGTTTCTCCTAACTGGGGTCTCAAGGTGCACCCATTTTCCTACAAGTGTCTCTCGATGAGCCTTCTTTATAGTAGAGTAGTGTTTGTTTTTTAAGATCGCTTTCTGTTTTCGGCATTCTGGAACTGTAGGCCTTCTGGAGCAGTGATTGGGCGCCCCCTTGTGGGCAGGATGAATGAACTTGGCCTTCAGAGACAGGACCCCGGTGTGCACAGGACGTTCATTATAGGTGACAGATACGATGGTTGGGGGACCTTAAACCATAGGCTTTTGGGGCAGCAAGTGGTGCTGTGTTACTCCTGTGTAGTCAGCCGCTTCGTCCTAGATCTGTAGAGGAAAATTACGATCTGCTTCTGTAATTTCTGACAATCATTACGGGTCACTCACTTTGATGAACAGAAACTTGAACACTAGGATTTTATTTGCACCCTCGTAAATCTTTGCAGTATTATTATTAAACGTGCCTCTTGGGATTTTGTTTCAGTGGTGTTTCCATTAAGATATATATTTCGGTCAATATTTTGCACCCTCTCTTAGCTACAGTATTAAAGATTTGTAAAATACAGTAGATATTCTATTCTATCCCTTCTTTGCCTTTCCACTAACACAATACTGTAACACTGTGTTGAGAAAGGGGATTCAGGGGATAAGGCGGTGAATAGTTACTATTTCGGCTCATCCACACTTTTCTGTAGACTTCCACTTTGTGCCAGAAGTCCTAGCTGTGAGGAGACGCAGTCAGAACGAAGGCAAACGTACCCTAAGGGGCCAGTTTCGGTCCTGTGGGAAAATAAATCAGAGGCGCCATGGTCTCCTGTTCGGGTCCCCAAAGAGGAGGCGATCAGGAAGAGACGCTGTGGGATCGTTACGACAAAGCAGGGACTCGAGGTTCTCTACCGAGTGGCTGTGGTGTTTGTGGGGGGAGGTGGCCGTGTTTCCTCCCACTTGGGGGCTAAGTCCTGTCTTTTCTTCCGTTTACATACCGGACTGTCAGGCCGGGCTGCAGGTCCAGTAGCTCTGGCAGAGAAGCCAGCCACTGCTCTGACAGGTGCGTTATTTTGTTCCAGTGCCCAGCTACCCGCCTGAAAATGTCCAAGCCATAGCAACGTCGCCGGAGACCATCTCCATCTCCTGGTCCACACTCTCCAAGGACGCCCTGAACGGGATCCTCCAGGGCTTCAGGGTCATCTACTGGGCCAACCTCATGGACGGAGGTGAGAGGGTGGACCCGGGGGGGCAGGTTCTGCTGCCATCTCCCATCTCACAGGCGCACACAGCTCCGGAGACATCACAGCCTTCCAGGGCAGTGCCAGGCAGGAGCAGGCGGCCGTGACAGAGTTAGGCCTGGGCACATCTGCTGCCTGCACGGTCCATGCTGAGAGCGCAGTTAGCCCCCACCTACCCAGCCCACGCAGCAGGTCCTTCCTGTTCCCAGGGAGCGTGGGCCTCTCTGCGGGGCCAGGAGGACCGTCAGCACACCTGCCACATGCATCAGAATCACACACCACATACGTGACATGCACTGCTCATACACAATGGCACATACACTCACACGCACACACACACACACACACACACACTCTGAGAGCTTTCTCCCCTGTGCTCAGCAGGACAAGTGTTTTGTTGTGAATGTGACCAAACAAGGTACTGAGGGCTCAGCATAGGAAAGGACAAGTTACATGTGCCATATTTGATATTTCTGAATTTTCATCACAATCAGGAAGTTATGTTTTACAAGATGAAGCAGAGACCGAGATTGCTGGGAAATCACCCCCCCCTTGAAAGGTCACTGTTCCCACCTGACACTACCAAGGTGACAGTGTTTGGGGCCATGCAGGGAACCGAACCGGGGCCTGCACACGGAGCGCTGCCAGCCCTGTGTCACTCACTGGTGTCCATCAGCGCACGGTGAGCGCAGACGCCGGGGGGGGGGGCGGTGCAGACACCCAGCACCTTTGCTTCCGCTTCCTCTCCTCACTTCCCCTCCCCTCCTCCACCGGATCCCTTCCCAGCTCCGCGAAGTCTTCCTCCCTATTCCCCATCACCTGTCTTCTAGCTTGCTGTTCAATCTATTTATACTCTGGGCTTCTCATATAAGAGAAGTCATGATATTTAACTTTTCTTCTGGTTTATTTCACTCAACATTATGGTCTCGAGATGCACCCATTTCTTCACACGTGACTCAAGTGCACCCTTCTTTATGGCAGAGTAGTGCTCCATGGTGTGTAAATTCCACATTCTCTTCACCCCTTCATCTACTGACGGACACTGAGGCCTCTTCCAGGACACAGCTGTCACGGGTTGTGCCACTGTCAACTTGGGGGTGCAGGGGTCACGGTGACACAGAGTCTTCCGCTCCATCGGGAAGGTGGTAGACGCGGTACGGCTGGTCACGTGGAGCTCCTGGGGGAGATCTCTAGGAAGCCCCATACTGCTCCCCTGGGCTTGACTATTTATTATTTTGAGACAGGGACTAAGTAGCTATGTTGCCCAGGCTGGGCCCAAATTTGCAACCTTCCTGCCTCTGCCTCCCAGAGTTCGGAGCCCCAGTGGGAGCCACTCTGCAAACCAAACATGGCGGATCCTGAAATGAAGCATCCGCCAGACACCACCAAGTGCATTGTGGGTGTCAGGAGTGGCCTCCGTGTCACTCCCACCGCTGTTTTGTTTTCTACCTTAAAACCTTGTGAAAATAAATACATAAAATGATTTTGTTTAAAACAATTTTTAGAAAACAATATATTTTCCAGCCATATATTTGTTTCATTCTATTTTATTCATGGTCTCCACTCAACAGCCCCCCAGAGTTCAGAAATAAGAAGTGCAGGCCCAGGGGACTGTGCAGCCATGGGGGCTGGAGGCGGACACGGGCCGCGGCCGGCTCTGGTGCCCTCTGCCTTCCTCGCCCCGCGGCTGCCACCGGAGTCCTAGGTGTTAGGAAGACGCCGCCACAAGCAGCGGCGGACGTGGGCTGAGCCTGCGCTCCGGGTTCCACAGGCCTGGGGATCATCTAAGGCGCAGACCCGCTGCGATCAAGTCCCGGGTGTGGATAATAAATCAGGGACAGAGGCGCCCCCTAGTGCCCGCGCTGCTTAGGTTATTACTCCTCTACCAGCGGGCCCCCCCCCCCTCCCCGGCTCTGTTGTCATCGCGCGCGGGAGCGGGGCGCGCACGGCACGGCTAAGCGCTCATGACTTCTTCCACTCCCCTCCCCCACCCGTGATCCCCCACTCCCCGACATCACCTTCTGTTCGCCCCGCGTCCATACTTGGGGTCTCTCCCGTGGGAGGAACCGCTCCCTGTTCGCCTGCGTGTCTGACCACATCCCTGGGTCAGAGCCTTAGGCCGTCAGCCGACGCCAAGCGCTCTCTGCGCCCCTGAAACGGAAGGGGCCTCGGGCGTCGCCGCCGGGTCTCCGTCGCCTCCCGGCCCCTGCCGCTCCGCTCACTGTGGTTTCCCTGCTGCTGCGTGGGTCGTGTGTGGCCTTGGACACGATGCAGGGTGTTTCTACCCCGGAAAAGATCCTCGTGAGTTCTGCATCTGTTTCCCGTTAGTATTGGAGGTTTTCTTCATCCTCTTCATCCGGCTGTTCTGTGTCGTTCTGACGAGTGTGAAGGCAGTGACTGAGGCTGGCAGGACCCTCCCCAGAGCGAGGCTGCCGAGGAGCCCGGCCCGTCCCTGGCATTCTGCGGGTGTGACAGCCCCCGCGTGAGTCACCGCCCCTCCCGCCGGGACTCCCTCACGGTGGCCTCCCCGGAGGCCCAGGCCTGGCCCCTCTCGGAGGCCGCTCTGAACCTGCGTCCCACACACACAGCGCACCTGCCTGCGCCTGTCCTCGGGTCCTGGCTTCCGTGACCCTCCCCACTCGGCCCCCTGGCGGTGTGTGACGAGCCTAGAGCACCTGGTGCCCTACTTTAAATTCCCCTTTGAGGCGATATCTAGTTCGAACTGGATCCTTTCAGTGGCAAAACGTGACGATTTTAGAAAAGCACCCTGTAGTGTAATCCCCAAAGAGGTGACTACGGGGCCTGGGCCTCAGGCTGGGTGTCACACAGCCGGGGGACCGAAAGAGAAGTGCCAGGAGATGCCGGGCCCGGCCGGCTCCCCACCCAGCTCCCGCCCGCCCTGCTGCCCCATCTCCGCAGACCTCAGGCCCGGCTCCCAGCCCTGGGCCGCGCTGCCTCTGCCTCTCCCAGCTGTTCCAAGGGCTTAGTTTCGGACCCAGGGCGGGGCCGGCCCCACGCCGCATCCAGCCGTGTCGGCTGCCTCTCCCTACTTTCCCCAGCACCCCCAAGGGCCCCTGCACCCAGAGGCCTCTCGTGGGCCGCACCCTTCGCCGCTCAGGTCCCAGGCCCGCTCTCAGCGGCGAGGCCCTTCTGTGGGGGATCCTGCCAACCCAGGGCCCCCAGGTCAACACTTGGTAGGTGCCCTGAGGCGCCCACGCTGCTGGCGCGGGAGAACGCCACGTTCCGTCCCGGAATAGCATTAGCCCACCCCACGCCCAGGGGAGGGGAGGCATTTTTAGCTCAAGCCGAGTTTCTGACACGTCCCTGTCACTTCAGCAGTGACGCTGCCGCGAGCGAGTTCACGGCAGGTAGCAGGAGGAGTCTGCCCCGCACTCGGGTCGGACACGCCTCCCGCTGGCGCGCTGTTCTGGGCTCCGGCAGGGAAGCTGGACCGCTGCAGTCGTGTCTGGTCACGGCTGGCACGTGCAGCTCGCATCTGCCTCCGCTGAGACGTGGCCGCTGCGGCGGGGCTCACGCGCCTCCTCACCGTCTCCTCCCCCACCTCACTCGAAGTTTCGGCTGTGCAAGAAGAAAGAGCTGGGGGGCGCCTGTGAGCCCGGGAGGCCTCGCCAGCCAGACGCCGCGGGGCTGGGCGGCTCAGCCGCGTGAGGAGAGTTAGGGGCCTCAGGGCGGCTGCGTTACAGCGGACTCTCAAAGTGCTCGGCTTGCGCCCGCGGAAGTTCCGAGACGCGGCTCCCGTGAGCGGGAGAGCCTGGTGTGGACCCGGGTCCGCATCGGACCGGACCCGCGCCCCGGTTCTGACTGGCCGCACGGAGGGGGCGCGAGTGGGCCGGCGGGCGGGGAGCGCTGACCGTCCGTCCGTGTCCGCTCTTGTCCCCCAGAGCTGGGCGAGATCAAGAACGTCACCACCACGCAGCCGTCGCTGGAGCTGGACGGGCTGGAGAAGTACACCAACTACAGCATCCAGGTGCTGGCCTTCACGCGCGCCGGGGACGGCGTCCGCAGCGAGCAGATCTTCACGCGCACCAAGGAGGACGGTGAGTGCGGCGGGCGCGCGGGGCGCTGCGGCGGCTCGAGCTCCAGGGCACGCCGGGCTGGACCCGCCGTGGGCACGGCCCTCCCTCCAGGGCCGCCGCCGGGCGCCCGGCCAGCCGCGCTCAGCCCATTAAACCAAAACACTCTTTATCCCCAGGCTGCAGTATCAGCTGCCCACATTCTACGTCCCGTTAAAATCACTTCTCTGGCTCCTTAACTACCAGCATAAGCTTCAATTATTTCCCCGGTGCTGGCCTAGGGCGTTACTTGAATCATCTGAGATGTCCTTGATCGAAGAGCTCCATCGTAACTGTTTAATTCTCACAAGGGTTCACAGTGCCTTGGTCACATTTCAGATCACCGCGATGTTCCCTGGCTATGGTTCTTGCTGTCCCACGCGGTGTGGATCAGGCTGTGGGACTGTACTGTTGTCCTGGGGACACACGGGCCCGGTCCCTGCACGGCTAAGCCAGGGCTGCCTCAGCTCTGCGCTTACTGTCTTCTTGCAGGGTCTCCGCTTCCTGGGAAGCTGGGGGTGCTGGGAAGCGTGTCAGCCTCCCTGTGCTGGGGCAGAAGCCCGCTGCCTGCAGCTTAGGGGAGAAGGCTATTTTGGCTCCTGGCTTCAGAGGGTCCAGTTCAAGGCAGAGCCACCTGGTCAGCAGAAGCGCCCAGGGGAGAAAGCTGCTCACGTCACAGTGGTCAGGTTCAGAGAGCACAGGGAGGAGCTGGGACAGGAGGAGCAGCCTCTCCCCCCAGCCCCTCTGGACAGCACATCCAGCTGTGCGTTCACAGCGGGCGGCAGCCCAGCCTGCCCCTGCCGACGCCCGTCCTGCATGGCAAGGTCTGCACGCAGCACCCTGCCCCTAGCTCGGGCTTCTCCCGAACTCCCAGATGGCTGTGCTGAGACGGGCAGCCCGTGTGCTCAAAGACATTGCGCTGCTTGGGAAAATCCGAGGTCAAACGCAGGGAAGCGAGGAGTCACTCACCAGGAGAGAGTTACAGGGGCTCAGAACGCACTGTCAGCACCTGAGCCGAGGGAGCCGTCACCGCGAAGGGCAGACCGCCACGAACCCCCCGTGAGCCCCCCGGCTTCACACACACTCGCCCCGCCGCTCCCGCCACTCTCAGAGGTGCGCTGCAGCCCTCCCCGGAGTGTCCCTGGGAGCTGTGATCAGAAACACCGTGAATGGTGCACCCAGCACGAAGGCCGCTCAGAAAACAGCACTGTGTCCTCATCCACCTGAGTCACCAGATCGGACCTGCGACTCCCGGCTCTTCCCGAAGTCAGAGGGACCATGACAGGGCAACGTTGTGAATCCATTCAGGGTCTCACAGCCAGGACAGCGCAGCGGACGACCCAGGAGAGAGGCTCTGGAGCCGCTGCGGGAGCCGCCGGGACATGGCGGGGTGCCGAGAGGACGTAGGGATCATCTGAGAGGGATTCACGACGATGTGTCTGGTACTGTAACTTCTTAAATGTAAACTTTCAAGGGATGTTTGCCATGCTCACAATTTCTAAGGAGTCGTGATTTAATTTTAAAGCATAATAGACAAGAGCCATACATTGGCACCATCCCTGCTGCCCATGGGGCTCTGGACACCTTGCTAAGAATCCAGGGGCCCTCAGAGCAAGATTCCCACATACGGGACCACACGGAGTCCACACGTGGAGTCTGAGCTGGTGGACACGCCGGCTCGCCAGAGTGGGCGGCTTTGGCACCAACGCCCGGGTGCTCCAGGGCGGGGCCTGGATATTCCTCTGCTTGGCTGAGCAGTGACTCGGACGCCACTAGGATTATTATCGAAAGTCATCGATCACCAACGTAAATTTTGACATCTGCACTTTTTACAAGAATGTACAGAAATCCCATAAGAAACAAAATCTCCCCAGCCCGTCGATTGGTAATTTGGGATCGGTCTTAATCCTCCATTTCTGGAAGCCATACAGTTCCAGCTCTGAACACAACCCTCAGGCCCACAGTGGACTTTGCCAATTAATTATCTGAGTCCAGAACTGGGACTGGGGGGTTAAGGTCTTGCCTTGGGGCCCACTGCTCACCCAAGAGCACCGGAAGTTTCCGCGTGGAGCCTGTGTCCACGTCACTCAGAGCAAAGCAGCGCTGCCCGAGGGCAAGAGAAATCTGCATGGTGACTAGTTCATCGCCCAGACTCGCAGAGAAGCCTCTGACCGAGGAGTGCAGAGCAGGGCCCTTCGCGGGCTCAGTGTCCAGTACGCACAGGCCCTCGAGGGTCTGCAGAGGCAGATGCAGTGCGTGTCTGACGGTAGGCCCAAGGGCCAAAGCCAGTCACCGTGGAAGAGAAGCCCAGTCCATGAGGACCATGGATCCCAGCACGCAGCCTCCGGGGTCTCCTCATTTTAGGTCTGGATTACGAAGCCAGCTTTGGTTACACTGTGTGAAGATGTGGACAGGGCGCCAAGAGAATAATTGCCATATGTATTAACTTACCTGGTATCCCTGGCAAGGACAGAGCCATTTGCTTCTGCAAGAAGAAATTCATTTGCAACTGAAATGTCTATTGCATAGCTCTCAGTCTTGGTCTGAGGATTTTCAGGTCCAAGCACAGAGTTGCCAGCACATGAAGCTCAGCCTCGGGTCCGCAAGGTCTTAGTCACCTTCCTTGTTGCCTGGACACAGTGCCTGACACTTGCAACTCAAAGGAGAGAGTTTACTTTGGCTCAGTGTGTAAAGTCATCCGGCCTCCAAGGCAGGGTGGCATGGCGGGCATCGCAGAGGAGAAGGAACTTGAGGTGCCAGAAGCAGAGAGATCAGGAGGAGAAGGGGGCCTTGGAGACCACACCCAGTGACCACCTCCTCCAGCCAGGCCCCACCCCCAACATCACGTTCCCCAGCGCAGCGATCCGTGATGGGCATCTGGCCCCGGGGTCCAGCTAGGTATGAATCCTACCGGCTGGCACGATGTTGGGTCTGCAGGAACTGTTCCGTTTCAGCCGGCTTCCCAGGACTGCTAGGATGAGAACTTTCTCCTCCGCTTTGCTAGAAGAGCACAAAAGGTTTTAGCCGATACACCTGTGTCTCCTAAAGCACAAGGCAGCAGACCCCAAACTCTGGGGCATCTGTGGACTCCCACGATCTTATCCTCCCAGCCCCGGGAGAGAGCGGGCAGGCCGGACACCGCCTGGCAACTTGCGGCTGTTTTCCATTACGCGGGCGGAAGCTTCCGGCCTGGTCTCTGCGGACGTGACCCTCGAAGACCTGCGCAGCAGGACGGTCGGATGTGGGTCCAGACTCTGGGTGCGTCCTGAGGCCCAAGAGGCTGCCAGCTCCCCCTGGGTGGGGCGGGCACGCACAGGTGGAGGCGTGACCCCCGCCCCCGAGGAAGAGCTGAGCAGGCTGCAGGGCGGAGTGAGCACTCTGGCCCCGAGGCCTGAGCGTGAGGGGTGTGTGCAGGCGCAGCGCCTCTTGCCGTGTGCGTGTGTGCATGTGCGTGTGTGTGCTCAGCAGACCCCACCCCGTGGGATCCTGCCGGTCAACTCCATCACAGCGCACCCTCGAGGTGCTACACACACACACACATGCACGTGCGCACACGTACGTGCCCTCAGAGCACAGCGCTTCCTTTCCCGAGGCCCACGGCAGCAGGTGTCTGTGCCCCTCAGGCGGCTCCTGTCCCGAGAGCACAGCCTTGGGTCTGGCCCACCCAGGAGCCCACCCAGACACAACTGGGGCCACCCCAGTGGGCACCGCTGACACCTCGTGCCACAGAGCAAGGCCCCGAGCTTCTTGGGGACCCCGTCTCCCTCATTTAGCACGCAGGTGCCCAGTGACACAGAGCTCGGTATGGGCTGGGGCGGGTGGCAGCAGACAGCGGCGGGCGTGGAGGGGGAGCTGGCCACTCGCACAGAGAACACGGAAGCCCTGCCCAGCCCAGCGAGGGCCTCCGGGAGGAAGCGGTACTTAGAGGAAACTGAGATGAGCAGCATTCTGCGACAAGGCAGGGGGCAGGGGAAGCCCCTGGAAAGACGGGCCCTGGGCCGGCATCGTCACCGACAAAGGGCCTGGAGCCCCATGTGCAGGCTGACAGGACCCAGCCCTGGGGACCGGGCTGGCCAGGAGGAGCCCAGGCTGCCTGAGGCGTCACACAGCCCTGTCCTTCCTCCCTCTTTCCCCCTTCCTTCCCTCTCTCCCTTCTTCCTCCTTCCTTCCCTTTCCATCTTCTTCCTTGTCTCCTTCCCTGCTTTGCCTTCCTTCCTGGCTTCCTAACCTGCATTCCCAGGAGCCTTTCCAGAGCACTCCATTAATCGCCATGGAGAAGCCACCTTTTGGGCCCCAGCCCTGGCTTACATAAGGATAAACTTCCCGCCAGCACCGCGCCCAGGAGTCGTGGTCACGGACTGATTGCCCAGTGACCTCCTCGGCTGCCGCCCTGCAGTCCGCAGGCGCCGAGTCACAGAGGCTGTGCAAGTGTCCAGCTCGCGGTGCTCACGCTGGGAGCCTGAGCAGCGGGCAGGACTGGAGCTCGGCCCCCGGGGTCTGTCCGGCCCGGGCCGCTCCCCGGTGCTCAAGCTGCTGGCAGCAGGACACTCACCCCAGCCAGGCTCTTCTCCCTAGGGTGGACCCCGGGGACACCGTCCCCACCTGCTCCTGGGCGGTCAGCCCTCCGGAAGCTGCGGGGACTCGGAGGCCCCCCCGGCTCCCTGGGAACGCACAGGGCTTTGGCTCTGGGCCACCATCGCAGAGGACCGTCCTCCAGGGGCCGCACTTGCTTGGGAGCCGGGCCACCCTCTTGCTCTACCTTCCACGGCAGCCTCCTGGGGGCCTCCTCCCACCCTCCTCCTCCTCCCGGAAAGAGGCGGGGCGCTGCTCTCCTCCCAGACCCGCCCCGGGCGGCCACGAGAGGGGGCGGCCACATTCCTACTGAGTCTGGCGCTCTGCTCGCGGGCCTCTGGCCGGAAGTGGCTCCAGGCGCGAGCGTCAGTTGAGGAATGGGGCTTTGGACGGTGGTCTCCTCCCTGCGCGCTACCGGCGCTGTCCGGCCCAGACGGGCGGAGGCCCGGAGGCCAGAGGCTGGAGTTCCCTGCTGGGGGGGGGGGGGCAGCACTCCTCGGGCCTTGCCACAAGGGCGCAGTCCTGGGCCAGGGGTGCTGAAGGCTGGTGTCCGGGACTGACCTGGGTCCCGCAGACGGAGCCCCCGGACGGAGGGCTGGAGGCGGCTGCAGGCGGCTCCTGCCTGTGTCACCCGTGCCATCGCCCCCGGGACGTGCTCACTGGAGCCCCTCTGTGTGAGATCGGGCCAGACCAAGGGCCCCCGAGGGCTCTCTAGATGTCCTCCGTCCCAGGCCGCCACACTCGGAGGGGCCTCGGGTGCGGCGTGGGCGCGAGGCCTGCACTAACCACTCCGCTCCTGCAGTTCCAGGCCCTCCTGCGGGCGTGAAGGCGGCGGCCGCCTCGGCCTCCATGGTTTTCGTGTCCTGGCTGCCCCCTCTCAAGCTCAACGGCGTCATCCGGAAGTACACGGTGTTCTGCTCGCACCCCTACCCCACAGTAAGTCGGCCTCTCCTGCACCCCTTGCCAGCCCCCGCCTGCCTGGCCCCTCCAGGGGTCACCTGTCCCTGTCCCCTCCATCCTCGGAGCCAAGTCCTGGTCGCACTCGTTGGAAGCCGGCGGAGCTCAGCGCTGTCTGGGGCCCCGAGCACGGCCCAGTCGAGCGCCCTGTATCGGCCTGGAGGGCTCCGCGGCTACTGGGGTGCCCTCCTCTCCCCCGCCCCCCGCTGCCCCCTCGCGGAGGAGCTTCGGTGGTCCTGGGTCTCAGTTACAGTGGGCGGGCGGGCGGGTGGGATCGGAACCCGCTGCATCGGAGACCGGGTCCAAAGACCGCCAGGGAGGGAGGGTGGAGGAAGGCTCAGACCCATCAGATGTGTGGCTTTCACAGGCATCTTGGCACCCTGGAGCAGGAGCCCCACCTGGGTCTCGGCCCCTGACCGGGGCCGCTGCCAGGCGCACGCGGCCGACTGTGTTTCCGCGGTGGTGAAGCTGGCGCAGGTGCCGGTCGGACGCCGCTGTTCGGTTCCTCCCCAGACTGAAGCCCGGCCCGGTCCGCTCCTGTCCCTGGCTCCCGGGACCGCGTCTCTCGTGCGCCCTGGCCTGCCTCACAATCTCATTTTCTGCGGAGCTACAGTCGACCCCCTGATTCACGCGCCGGTTTCCGACTCCGCAGTACACGGAGTGCCGGGCTGCGCGCCGACAGGGGCAGCTCCGAGGGCCGCGGAGGGAGAGGAGGAGGAGCTGGGCAGGGCGCCTGCGGCCGGGTCTGGGGCGGAGCCGACGCACCGGCTCCCTCGCGGCTTAGCGCCGTGCCGGGCCACACCCTCCCGGCGCTGGGCGGCGCCCCAGGCCCCCAGCGCTGCCGCCCCCCCCCCCCCGCCCTTCCCTCCCGCAGGCGCGGGGCAGCCCGCCAGGCCTCCGCGCTCAGTGCAGTTTCCGCATCCGCTCGGACCGGTGCGGGAGGCGGTGGCGAGGCGCGGACTCGGCCTCCCGGCCTCGCGGCCCCTCCGTGTGGACGCGCCCTCGGGAGGACTCGGGCATAGGGACATGAGTGTAAGCGAGTCCCGCCCCCACGGCCCCGCGCGACCCGGGCCCTGACCGGATCCCACCGCGCGGCGTCCGCGGCACCCTGTCCCGTCCGGGCTCCTCGGGCCGGCCGTTCGGTGACAGCCCGGAAGACCACAGACCTAGCGCTGCCCTGTATACAAACCCCACGGAAGACTTGATTGCTCAAAATTAAATCATGCCTTGTGAGTCAAGAGCAGAGAGCACCAGTACATTTTGCTTTCAGAGGGTGAATGCTCAAAAACCCCGTGTAGTACTCTGTTTTGTAGTAAGGAATTAACAAGACACCACAAATTCCTGAAGGTGATTTTTCTCACATCCTTTAGTCTCTGGTTCTGTTTGGATCCGGAAGGAGACAGGCACATGTCTGCCTATGTGTCCAGATGGGCACCAGAGGGCAGCACTAGCTCTGGGCATGTCCCGTGTTCCTAGATCAATTTTTTTTCTTTGAAATGATTTCAGAGTTGGATGTAGAACACAGGAGGATAAATCAGGACACGAGATGCCCTGTAATTTGATCTCCTTGTAAGAGTCCCTCTGGGGAGCCCTGCCTGCTGTCCAATTTCTCTCAAGATCCCCAATTCATCTTCCTTCCTTGATAAAGGACCTTAAAATGCACGCTTTTTTCTCTAACATGTTCAAACCATTTCCTACTAAGGAGCATTCATTTCACACGCTCCTCTCCGAGCGGCTTAGTAACGTAGGCTAGGATTAAAAACTGCGAGTAGCAGGTGAGCTCTGTTAGCTGTGAAGAGGCCACTTCAGTCTCCGGTTCCTAAGAACAGGGCGGGGACCGGACCTCTGGCTGAGCGAGACCCCTTTCCCCAGACACAGGTGAGCAGCACTATCTCCACGATCACGCGGGTCGGAACCTCAGGCGCACAGTGTACGGGCTGTGACACTCAGTGTAGTACGTGATCACCAGACACCGACTCATGGGCCGTCTGAGCCGTGAAAACCCTCGGAGCCCTTGGCGGCCAGGTGGCCAGGCCGGGAAGTCACGGAGCAGCGCTTGCTTTCCAGGCCTCCTTGCTGGCTGTGAAGCCGGCTGCGCACCGGGCTGTGGGAGCAATCAACGTCCCCACGCTCGGATGATCCACACGGAGCTCGGACAGCGGGAGCACAGCCTCCTCGTCGTGAGGCACAGCCGCGGCCCCGGGGCTGCGAAGTGGCCGGTGAGCCTGACTCCCCCCGGCTTCCCGTCCCCGACCAGCGTCACCAAGTCCCCGCCAACGGCAGGTGCCCAGGACGCCTTGCCGGGTTAGTGGGAACCGATGGGCACTGGGCCACCAACATTGGCATCTGGGCTCTGCGGGCCGGCCCCAGCAGGCAGAAGGACCACCTCCCCCGGTCCGCGAGGCTCTCAGCGCCAGGCCGCAGGAGCGCAGCTGCCCCAGCCCCTCACCGTGCTCGGTGCGGTGCGGTGCGGTGGGTGGAACCCGAGGAGGCCGCAGCCGCCCTGCACAGGAGGTCTGACCGCGTGAGGAGGGAGGACGCGCCCCGCGGCCACACTGCTCCTCCTGGGAAGCCGCCGTGGCCTCGCCCCGTGGCTCCCGCCGTGAACTTCCACGGTTCTCAGTCCTGCTTCTGTTTCGTTGAGTTTCAGCACGTCATGCTGTTGCAGAGCTATCGAACATTAAAGTCCTTTCTCTCTTTCGCCGAGCACGGGGTCCAGGCCATGTAAGCCCAGCGCTCGGGGGGGGCTGAGCCGGGGGACCCCGTGCAGGGGCTCTGAGGCCCGTGCCGTCCCGCCTTCCCCTCTGTGCGCTCGGGTCCCCCGCGGAGCCTCTCCCTGGGGTCTGCAGTTTCCCTTCCCGCTCGCGCACAGGTCCCTTAGGTGACGTCTCATGGTTTACTTTAAAAGCATCCAAAACCCTTGCGTAGGGCCTGGACGGACTTCCGCAGCAGCTCCTGCCCCACCTCCTATTCTGTGGCCTCCACACTGGTGTCTGAGCCCCACCAGAGACGGCGGTGTGTGCAGGCGCGGGCCCGCCCGTCCGCCTGTCTGTCCGCCTGTCCGCCTGTCCGCCGCCACTTGCCCGCTGTGTGAAGACACGTGCTTGGCGCGAGCGCGAGTTGCTTTCCTGTGTGGGGCGCTGCCCTTCTGGCCTCTCAGGCCGAGCTTCCCACGGCGTGTTCCCGACTTGCTCTGCAGAGACCCCAGAGGGCAGCACCAGAGCACGCCTGGCCGGTGCCCTCTGTGCCCCTGGGCAGGGCGTTCTTCTTCCACGCTGTTTGGAACAGGACAGTGACCCACGGAGCTGCTCCCTGACCTGCACTTCAAAGCGCTGTTTTATATCAGTTAATTTTAAGGCCTTACCCCCGTCCGTGAAGGTGCTGTTAGCGCTCTCATTACGGAGACTGAGACGGGACTGTGCAACCCGGCTGGGCCACACAGCCTGGCATTGGGCACTGCCAGCCAAAAGCACTGAGCATGAGATCCTGGCTCTTTCCCGAGAGCCAATTCTTCCATGGGCAGCCACACTCTGTGTGCACACTCAACGTGATCTACCCGTGACCTCTGCGTGACGCAGGCATGAGCACACGTGGGACTCCGGGTCCGGCCAACGCCTCAGGTGCCGGGACCTTGCTTTGTTGCTGCCCAGCCTCCGACCCCTGGGGATGTGCTGGAAAGGCGTGGAAGTGGCAGCTCCGTGGACTCCGGCTGTGCAGCGCCTGGGAGCCGTGTGACGGGAGGTGCCGCTTGGGAGGCCCGAGAGTGCACCGTGGACTCCGGTCTCCGTGCCCAGGATTCAGGTTGAACGCTGGTGCCCACAGATGGCCGCTGCGGGGACCCCTCCCCTGCCCTCCAGCGTGAGCTCACGGGAGCTGTCCTCGCTCTGCAGCAGCAAGTCTGGAAACCCCAAGAAGCACCCCCTGGCTGAGGGCAGCCTTCTTGGTCACTTACACCCGCACAGCCGCCAGACCTTCTCCGAGCTCCCACGGCTTTGGGCTCGCCCGGCGCCCGGGGTCGGCCACGTCTCTCCATCCTCTAGGCTCTCGGCAGGCGTCACACAGGGGTGAGGAACCTGTGGAAGCTCCGGAGCATTATCCAAACAACCGGACCTGGAGATACGTCCTGGTTCGTAGAAACTCGGCAGAGAGGCCCGAAGCTTCTTTGGAAGTGCCCTGGTGTCTGGCCAGGCCCAGCGGCGTGACTCCGAAGCCTCTGCGTTCGCCATGCGCGCCCTGGCTCTCTGAGCCTTCCGGCCTCTGGGCGCGTGGAGCAAGGTCTCTGCAGCACTCTTCATCCCCGGCGCACCCAGAGCAGGCGGCCCTCAGGGCCGGAAGGGGGCTTTTCCTTCTCGCCATCACCGACGGTCACTGGCTTCTCTGGGCTCGGCCTGAAGTGCTCCCTTCAGGAGACGGCTGTGCAAAGGGTGACAGAACCCTGGTCTTTCCAGTCCTCCGCCCGGCCTGTGATGCCTCGAGCCACGGGGAACAGACCCCACGGGGCGGGGGTTCAGTGCAGCTCTGGAGGCTCTGCGTGGCCTGACTGCCTGCCCCACTGGGCAGATGTGCCACCGAGGGCCCTGGCGCCAGCAGGTCCTTCGCAGGTTCCCAGGCAGGCAGCAGCCCCGCGTGGACGCTCTCCTCTCCCCGAACCTTCCTCCGAGGCCGGGACTGGCCTGTCCTGGAAAAGAGAAGTGATTTTTAATCGTTCGAGCATTTTTAGGTTCACAGCAGGACTGAGTAGCAGATGCAGAGCCTTTGGGCACACGGCCTTCCCACCCTGCGGGCAGCACCGGGCTGGACAGTGCCCTGCCCCCCGCCACGCCTGCCCCCCACCCCGGGGTCTCCTCCAGCCCCACCGTCTTGCTAGGACGCCCTTCCCGCCACCCAGCTGTCAGCCTGGGAAGGAGCCGGGCTTTGAAAGCCTCATACTGTTTTATTTTGGCCTGACACAGACATGTTGTACTGTTTAAAGAATTAAATTGACTTCAAATCATTTCTAAGTAAGAGCAATGGAAATAGCTATTTTTCCATTGCTATATATTATGCCTATATTATTTTATAACTAAGAATAGTCTTTTTCACTCATTTCTTTCTTCTATGGGAGAAGTTCCATGATGCTGAACTAGTTCTTTTGTGCAGAATTTGTCAAACTGGTGACGAGCACTGACTTAGATTAATAGTGTAACGCGCTTCTGGCACAGAGGTAATTAGGGTGGCGGTGTGAGGCTGGAGAGGTCGGGAACGAAAGGGAAGCAGTGCCAGCCGGGCGGCGGGCGGCGGCCTTAACCCTGCCAGTAACATCAAGGAGCTCACCTCTTTCGTGCCTTCTCTGGGTATCCGCTCTCATTCATTTCCGAACACTGTAACAGAGGTTATATTTGAAATGCCAGCAAGGAAATGGCACCGGTGTCGGAGAGGCGTTTTGGAAAGTGGCCAACAGATGACGGGCACGGGACAGGCACAGTCGAGGCAGCACTGTGGGCCGTGTTTTCCACGGGCGTCGGCTGTCTGCCTCGGTTCCGAGGAGGATCCCGGAGACACAGCATGACCACCTTTCAGAGGTGAAAACACTGAGCAGAATAGAAACTGGGTCAAGATGAATTATATGTAGGAATTTAAAAATCTTAAACTGACCAACAGCCTGTTTATTCCTAGTGGAAAATGGGCTGTTTCTCTGCAAAACATACTGTGTTCTGAAACTATGGTTAAAAAGAGTTGTTGGGTTGTGGGGTTTTTTGTTTTGTTTTGTTTTTTTTGAGACAGGGTCTCACCTTGTAGTCCAGGCTGGCCCTGAGCTCACTATGTAGCCCAGGCAAGCCTGGAACTCAGCAGTCCTCCTGCCTCTGCCTCCCGAGTGCTGGGATGACAGGCGTGAGCCACCATGCCCGGCACTGTGGTATGTGGTATGGATTGCTGGTGGGTTTGAGTCACCACACCTAGCACTGTATGTGGTTACCGGGATCGAACTCAGGGCCTTGCACTTGCGAGGCAGGCACTGGAACCACTGAGCTAAATCTCCGGCCCAGTTTTTTGTTTCTTTTTTTTTTTTTAAGTCAATACTGTGCATATTGTGCCTATGAATCAGGGATCACACAATTTTTGAAAAGTGTATGTCAATAATTAGATACTAGAGCTTTTTTAAACACTCTGGTTTTTTGATAGAATTAGTTTTTCATTAAAAATTTAATTGAAATTTTGTTGAAATGGAATTATTTTCGTGTCAGCCTGACAGGCCAAAAAATTCAGCCTTAACAGCCTGTGTGTTCACAATCGGCTTCTGCTTCTCCGTCTCCTTCACCTCCGGGTCGTCCTGGCTCAGCCCCCGTGGCACCCACATCTTCAACCCACGCAGCAGCTGGCTCAGGAGCCAGCCCCGGGCACCGCTCTGAACAAGGAGCTGGGGCCGCAGAGCGAGGGGAGCCAGGTCACCCTCAGAGGCCCTGGCGTCACCACAGCGGGCACTGAGGCCCCGTGAAGCAGGGCAGGTGGGCGTGAGCAGGAAATCAGAGAAGGCCGCCCATCACGCAGACAACATGCGGAGTACGGAGGAACCCAGCCGCTGCGGGTAGACACCTGGCTTACAGGAATCGTGGAGAACACAGAAGGCGCCTCACGGGTGCCAGGAGACCACACGAGGGGAACTTGGCGGGCAAGTTCCTCCTGGAGTCCTGCAGCCGTGCCCAGGGGGGCCCAGCCACCAGCACTGCACGCACGGCTCTGGGGACGCAAGCGTGTCAGACATTCTACAAAACTTTGCCGTAAATGTATCTTTAATTCAAAAACACGAAGTTTTCATTGATTTCCCAGGCATCTTAGAAACATTACTGCATCTCCTCAGCTATGACAAGGATGGTTTTCATAGGAGAATTCCAATGATCTTATTTCTGGGCTTCAGGGGGTGGTGAGAACCCTGCCGTAGCTCCTTTGTAATCAAGCTGCTCTTTGCCGAGCCGTGCTCACGTCTGGCTCCTCGGGGCAGAGCTACCTGTGCAGTCTGCAGGCTGCGCGGGCTCACGCGTGACTGTGACCCCGCGTGGGTGGTCACTCATGGCTCTCGCCCCTGGCAGGCCAGCTCCGGAGCTTCCGTGCAGACCGCTTGCCCCGGCCTGCGGGGGGACTGCTTCGCTGGCTTCGCCTGGACCTGTCCTCCAGTCCTCGCCCGGGAGCCAGTGCTTCGGGTCAGGGGTGTCCTCGTGACCGCCGTGCCCCGCTGTGGCCTCCCTGGCCGCGCCATGCCTGAGCACGGCATCCGCACGCTTCGAGCGCGCCTCCTCAGGCAGCCAGGCGCTCTCTGGGGCGCCCCACGGCCCGCTGGGGGCCAAGAGGCACGGCTTCCTCCAGAGCTACTTGCGACCCGCGACTGAGTCACAGCAGGTGCCACGCTGGTTCGGGGCCCTACTAGGTCCGGCTGTTAAATACGAAAGCACAAGCTTTCTTCTGAGCCAACTGGCAGCATCCAGGCAGGGTGCCGAGGAGCTGCACATCCGCTTCGATGTCCGGCTGCTGCAGGGATGGGGGCCTTTTGGAAGCCGAGCGCCCATCCTGCCGCCCAGAACCCACTTACTTCTCACCAAATGCCAGCCCTGCAGGCGTACCTGCTGCCCAGCTGGAGATCTGGTTCGGGCCGCCAAGGCACGCCTGCCGTCGACTCGCCGCACCGTGCGACCCATCCCGCCGGACGCGGAGCGGAGCCCGACGCCGGCCAGCCAGCGCGAGTCCCACGGAGGGCCGCACCTCCCGGTCGGCTGCCCGGCCCAGCGCCCGGCCACATCCGACTGAGACGGGCTGCTCTAGAAAACACAGCCGAGCGCGGCTGTCATCGCCGCCTGCGCCCTGGCGGAGGCTGAGGCACGAGCGTCTCAGAAGAGCTGATGAGACGCGGACGGCTGAGCCCTCGGGAGCTCCTCCTCCCCGCCTTCTCCGCCGTGGCTGCGCTTGCCCTGCCCGCTCCTCCTGACACCTGGGCGCCTGCCCCTCCCTGCGTCCAGCCCCCGCCGCGCCCGTGCAGCGTGGCCCTCGTGCGTCCCTGCGCCCTCCCGTCCCTCCGCTCTCCCGGGACGCTGCGGGGCCACTGCGGCAGCTTCCCCGTGGAAGCATCGGGAGAAGTCGGAAACAAAACGAATCCCTTCCCACGGAGCAGCCCAGCGCTTGGAAATGAGAGGGCCCAGCCCACCTATCATAAAGTGCATGTAGAAATAAGCAAGTCTCAGGCCTGGAAACTAGGTCAGGTGGAACCATGCCTGCCTTGGAAGCACAAGGGCCTGAGTTCGATCCCTGACACCACCAAAAAAAAAAAAAAAATTAGCAAGTCTTCTTTCTCTCTATTGGATTCTTGTGTTGCAAAACCTGGTATTTAGTAAGAGAAATGTAATGAAATATGAATGTAACCACCACCATTACAGCTCAGGAAATGTTTCCTACAGAAGAACTGTTCCTCTGTCTCAGAAGGCACTGGGAGTTAGTCAGGTGAACTCGCCTCCCTCCCTCCTTGAAGGAGCTTCCGATTAGGCTCCCATCTCAGCTTCCTTATTTATTTCCTCCTCTGAATTGTGGCCCACCCAGAGCCGAAGGAGCCTGCGATAGATGAACAATGCATCCTTTGGTTCACGTTTTCTAGAACAGCCAGTAGTCGACAGGATTCAAAGCAGGATATCCACAGCAGGGTCGGGGGAAGGAAGGCTGCTTACATCATGGTGGCCAGGAAGCTGGAAGGGGAAAGCAGGAGCTGGAGGAAGTGGAAGCCCCCAGCAGTGGCCCACCTCTCCCGACTGGACCCCGCCTCCCAAGGGCAAGCTGGTGTCTTGCCCCATGTCACAGGCACCTTCCAAAAGCCCCACCCATGCGTCCAGGAAGCTGGGGGTGGACCCATCTCAATAGAAAGCAAAGCGCTGGCCAAGCTCGCAGTCCTTCAGACCCCGAGTTTGCATGGCTTCCTTGGAGCCTGCCCTCCCTGCCCTTGCATCGGAATGCTCATGGCCCTTCGTCACAGCAGTCCTGCACCCCTGAGCCCAGAGGCGGAACCAGAAAGCATCAGAAGCACCAAGTCCTGCGTAGGTGACTTCGCACGTCTTGAGGGGAGGGGGTACACTCGTGTCTGGGGAATCTGATCCCGCAAGGCCACTGCCAAGACCTCCTCACAGGGAAAGTCACATTCACCCCACAGAAAATGAGTCAGCTCTTCAATCATTTAAATTGCTCAGTTGGCAGCTTTCTGCCTGGCCTTCCGCTGAGACAAGGGAAATGGTGCCAGGTTACTGCAGACACCGGGGAATACACAGCGGAAACCTCAGTTCAAGGACTTTCCCCAGGAGCGCGGAGGAAGCCCTAGGAGACACTGAGCACACACTGTCATCTCTCTCTTTCTCCTCCTCTCTCCCCCTCTACCTCCTCCGCCTCGCTGAGCATAGAGCAGAACCAGAAGCGAGCCTTGTGATCAAATTCCCAGCAAAGATCCGAACCCAGGCAAGTCCCGTGCCTGGACAGGTCCCGGGGTTCCGTGTGACTGGGTTCCGGCCCACTGGATGTGTAAATGGAGAGACACTGTCACATGAAATCATATTTCTGTTGTTGGTTTTAGCCATGCTGCACGTTGTGGACGAAAATTAAACAAAATGTGTACTTTATAGATAGTGGAGAGCTAAGCACACCTCACAGGCAGGGTGGGTATCGAGTTTGAACTAAGAGCCATGTGTTCTGGGAGCAAATCTGTATTCTGTAGATACATTTCGTCCTGTGTCGGTGCTTGCTTTTATTTTTGTAAGGTGAATCTGCAGCGACCTTGTCTTGGGCCATCACACAGCACAAGGTGTGTGGTCTCCGGACAGGCTCCTTGGTCGACCAAGAAACAAGCCAGATTCTCTCTGAACTTCTGGGTGTGCGAGCTGTGCAAATGCACACAAGAGTAGTTGTGCATCACACCAGAAGAGCGGCACCATATCAGCGGGCACCCACGCCTGTGCAGGAAGCAGTGGCGGCTCCCTGACTGCCGTCCGGGCGGAGGCGCGGCTGCGTGGCCCTTAGGAGTTGTGCGGCCACGGACTCCCCCACGGAGGGGCGGAGCTGTGGCTTCAGCTTCTGAGCCGCTGAGCTTCGCGTACCGGCAAGCGAGGGGCTGCCAGTCCTGCCAATGCTGGGCTGCTTGTATCCGGCGGCACGGAGTGGGAGGAGGCCGCCCCGGGCCTGCCCCGGACGCCTGAGCGGAGCCCTCTCCCTGCCCTGTGGCCTCCGCTGCCCACGCACGTGGTGGATCCGCTACCTGCGCTCACAGCGTGCCCGCTTCCCAAGGAGCCGTCCCGAGCTGCTTGTCCGCCTCGCCTTGACCGTCCCTCTGTCCTGCCGTGCCCGTGAAGCTTGCTCCCGGGAGAGCCAGAGCTTAGGCTGCTTCACGCCCCGTGGTGAAATCGCTTCTGGTCACCAGACTGTCCTGGCATCTACATCGGTTTCCTCCAGGACTAGGAACGCTCTTCCAGGTTTATTTCGAGTGGTGTTTGAGATCTGTTTTGCCCTTTGATTTGTAAGCCCCTAGTACTTTCATTTTAAAATACAGTCCTTGTATGTGGCATGTAGTTGGATATTTCTTTCACGTGAGTTTTGACAGTATTTACCTTTGATTAGTGTATTGGACTACTTAGGTTTAGTATAATTATTGATACAGATAAATTTGAACCTATAATCTTGAAACTGGTGGTTTTATGATCCTGTCTGTTAATCTTGTTATTCTTTTTTCTGATATCTTCGAATTAACTGATTTTTTTTTTAGTTCAGGCTGGCCCTGAGCTCACTGTGTAGCCAGGCAAAAGCCTTTAACTCAGCAGCCCCCCTGCCTCTGCCTCCCGAGCCGGGGTGACAGGCGTGAGCCACCACCCTGGCACTGTGGCGTGTGGTACAGATTGCTGGTGGGCATGAGTTGCCACAATCGGTATTGTTGTATGTTGTTACAGGAATCGAACCAAGAGCCCTGCGCTTGCTAGGTAGGCGCCAGAACCACTCAACTAAATCTCCAGCCAGAATTAACTGAATTTTTAATGATGAAATTTTTATTTTTCAGTTGGTTCACTGTATATTTTGAAATTTCAGGCTTCTTTAGGAATTGTTAGCACACACTTTTAACTTATCGTCTACTGTGAAATGATATTATACACCTCATAAAACAGTACAACTTTCTAATACTTCCATTTATCTTTCATCTCCTTCAAGCTGTCATTATTAAACACTTTACTTTTATAAAGTATCGTTTTACAAAGTGTGTATTAACACACACTATTGTTATTAATTTTCTGACAAACATCTTTCAATGATATTTGAATAATAAAAGATCTATGCATTTATGAATATTCGCACTTTCTGGCTCTTTCTAGTCCTTCCTTTCTGCACATTCATGTCTTCCCTGGGGCCTTTTCCCCCTTGGGCAGGAATCCCGGGTTTTGTACTGTAGAATCTCGGGGTCTTGTTGTTTTCTTTCATTCCGTCATGTTTTTTGTCTTTGTTTTCCTTTCAGCACTTTAAATTTTTTCCATTGTCTTCTTCTGGAGATCATTTTTAAAATGAAAAGTTCCCTTATCCTTCTGCCATCCCCTTTATAAAACCTGTCCATTTTCTGGTTGCTTTTAATGTCCTCTGTCACTAAAAAGAACCTCATTGTGATCCACCTTGGTACAGTTCTCACTATTTCTCTTGGGAGTTCTCTTAATACTTCTGGCTGGGAGTCACTGAGATCCTTGGTTCTTGGGCGTATAGATGTTACGGCTTTAGAAAAGTTGTAATTTCTTCATGTTTTTCTATCCTTCCCTCTTTCTTTCGTGACTCCACGCCACTAAACCCCACGTGTGTTAGGTGACTTGACAGTCTGCCATAGCTCACTGATACTCTGTTCAGTTTTTATTCTCTTTGTAATTCATTTATTAGTATGTCTTTAAATTCACTTTTTTTTTCCTGAGATGTCATCTCCCAATAATCTGTTCTATGATTTTTAATATGAAATATTATAATTTCAACTCAAGTTTGACTTGGGTCTTTTTATGTCTTTCATGTATCTAGTTACATTATTAACATGCAGTTAAAGTCTAGCTGTAATACAATTATAACTTTTTGTACTTGTCTGCATAAATCGGTATCTCTATCAATTATAAGAAGCCTTGACAGATTTAATCATTCCTTCTTTTGTAATTCATAGTTTCCTGCCCTTTAGCATTCCTAGAATTTGCTTTCAAGTGTACAGCAGGACAGCTCTAGGCATAGTCATAGAATTTTGCAAGTCTTACTACTAATTTTCATCACCCCGCAGATAAACTAAACCCACTTCCTTCCCCAGATCCACCCCGTGTTCTCGCTCCAGACCCCTCCGCTGACACCGCAAGTCTACCTCTGCCTCTGGGTTTGTCTTCCCTGGACTTTCGATACAGCGGAATTATAAACCGGTGGTCCTTTGTGATCAGCATTGTTGACCTACCAGACAGTGCTGAAGATCTGGCCACATTGTGGCTTGTGTGTGTTTCATTTCTTTCTGTTAATGGAGACTCCGCGGCGTGGACGGGATACATTTGGTGTATCCCTTTATCATTTTGAGTTGTTCATACCTGGAAATCTTTTATCAGATATCAACAAATTTTAGCTTTTTGTGTAACAAAAGCTGACAAGTTAAAGGTGTGTGGTAACAATCCTAAAAATGTTTTTGGCCTTAATTCAAGGATACAGTTAAATTGCTTAATATCATCTGCTCTTTCTGAAATTTGATCTTAGAACGTGCCAGGCAGGACAAGAGAGGCTCTCGGTCTTGAGCTAGCTGTTTTTCCTGTTGAGGGCAGAGCCCCCGAACTCCCCGTGCTGCGCCGTGGTGCTGACGCCGTGCGACGCGGCCGCAGGGGCAGGCACCGCTCCCAGCCCTGTGCCAGCGCTGAGCCCTGCGGCTGCCGGCGCTTTCGGGTGGCTCCCTCCTGGGCTTCGGCGCTCCCGGCGTGCGCGTCTGGGCCAGCTCGGCTCCCGCCCGGCAGAGCCCCCAGGCCCCCGGAGCCTCCTGCTCAGCGCTCCCTCTCCACCACTCTCCCTACGAGTCCCCCCACCCAGCTCCGTCTTCTTAACCTGAGGAGACCGCCGGGCCCTCTGGGGTCCCTCCCTGTGCCTCGCAGACATGCAAGACCCCTACAGCGATGAGGTTGACATCCTGTTTTGCACCTTCCAGAGGTGCCTGCCGTTCGCTGTCCAGTGCGTGCTGTCTGTAAAACCGCTTCCCGTGCCCTCTGTGCGCTCGCTGGTGGCTCTGGGCGGAAGCGATGGCCTAACGCCTGTCATTTCATCTCAGCCGAAGCAGGAGTGTCGCAGTAGTGCAGAGGGCGGGTGGAGCTGCCAGGCGAGGCGGGCTCCGGGGTCACCGAAGCCGACAGACACCTGCCACCCTGGGGGGGGGGGTGCTAGTGGCAGGTGACCTGTCTTTGTCCTTTCAGGAAATCCTCTCCGTGTCACTTGCTGCTTTAAACGTGGGAACATTCATGTCTCCTCTCTCAGGTGATCAGCGAGTTCGAAGCCTCCCCTGACTCATTTTCGTACAGAATTCCCAACCTGAGTCGAAGTCGCCAGTACAGCGTCTGGGTGGTGGCGGTGACTTCAGCCGGAAGAGGAAACAGCAGCGAAATCATCACGGTAGAGCCGCTGGCTAAAGGTACACACATAGCGAGGACTTCGTTTCCCTGAACTCAACAGGTTATATCTCTGTTCTGTGCTATAAAACCTGCAGTGCCCTGAAAATCAAAGAAACTGGAACTTTGTAGTTCAGCCCAAGAAATAGGGCTGCTGGTGCCCGGGCCTGGGCTTGCGTGCCCTCCGCACCAGGCCGCCCCGAGGAGCGTGGGAACACCTGTGTGGGAAACTGGGAAAAGCTTCATCAGCCTCCATGTCAGCCGCTGTGCTGGGACCTGGGTTCAGCAGGGGACCGGCGCTGGAGCAGGTGTCCCGCATCTCAGGGTGGCACAGCAGCCCAGTCCGATGCCCGGGCCGATGGCTCCCGGGTGGCTCACTCCACATGGTGCCTCAGGGGTCCTGGCCTTGCCCACCGTGGGGATGAGGACCCGGAGTCCCTTCTTTCCAGCCGTGGAGGAGGGAAAGCGCATGGCGGGCTGGGGAGGCCCCGGCTTGGCTCACAGAGGACCGCGCGGCCTTCCCGAGAGCAGCCAGGGTGCAGCCGGCGACGAGGGCACAGCAGGGGCCAGGCAGGGAGACGGGCCTGGGGGCGGCAGGGGTGGGGCACAGCGAAGCCAGGAGCAGAGCGGCTCCTGCACCCGAGCTGTGCGCACGGCCCCCGAGGAGGGGCAGAGCCGGTCCCGGCAGAGGAGGAGCCTGTGCTTTGCTGCCGGAGACGCCGGTGCCGCCCGTGTGTCTCCCTCGACCTCTGAGTGTCAGGCAGGGGCTGGTCCGAGGCCGGGAGGGGACGGATCTGCAGCGTGACTGAAGCGCAGGACGCTGCTTCTGGGAGGAGGTGGCTGAGGGGAGCCCGAGGCCGGTCTGCAAATCACCGCCCTGGGACACGGGCCAGGGCTGGCAGAGGACGGAGCCAGCTGCCTGCAGCCGGAGCAGCACAGCTCCGAGGGGCTGTCCCGGCTGTGGGCAAAGGAGGCCTCGCATCGGAAGCTCCCATCTCTGCCAACGGCCTGGTGTCGCCCGAGGGCCGGGCTGTGTCCCCGTGGACGCTTCCGGGGGGCCTGGCCGGGATCACCCGTGGGTGCTTATGGAAAGACAGGCTGGAATCTGCAGGCGGGGAGGGAATGATCTTTTGATTATCAGTCTCTAAAGTCAGGGAGTCGGTGATGGATGAGTTCCCCTTCAGGCGAGGCTGCCTCCAACATGTCTGCTGATCTTGCTGCAGAATCCGCAGTCCCAGAAGGGCCGGCTGCTGCGCCTCCCTACGCTCTGTGTCCGGCCTTGCTGCGCCGTTCAGAGCAGCAGCACGAGTGGCTCTGGGCCGCCTGAAGCGCACGGCTGGTGTCCTGTTCCCGACTGGCTCGGGCCTGAGAATCTGCCCTCAGCAGGACCCTGGGGCTTCCCGGGAGCCGCTCTGCACGCTCTTTTGCCAGTGCAAACCCCCAAGTCCATCAAAACGGTTCAAGGGCCCAACACCTGGCTTTGATTTTAAGGGGCTTCCTCCCATCTGCGGCCTCCGTGTCCACAGAGATAGCCAGGCCGGGCACCTGGTGGAAACACCTGCTCCTTCCCCTTCGGCTTCCCAGCCCATGGCAGCTTGAGAGCTGAGACGAAGGACTGAGATAGAGCAAAGTTGCCTCTGCCCTGGCACCCGCCGAGCGGGCACGTCCCTCGGATGCCAAGGGGCTGGTAATGTCCTCTGCAAGGCCTGTGTCCCAGCAGCTCCATGACGATCCAGGGGATACCACTAGGAGACCCTGCTCAGACCCACCTGAGCTCCTGGGTCTCTGTCTTCCATGCTCATGCCCGGGCCAGATGCCCTGGAAGCCAGAAGCTCTGGTTTGGGCATCTGGGTCACCGTGCCAAGTAAATGGCAACTCTTCAAGAGAAGCTGCTCTGAAATGTTCCTTTTCCTTAATGCGTGTGCCAGAAGGGCACACGGGTGACACAGACAGGAAGCCCCTGCACGACTGACATGGAAACCGAGCCAGGTTGCTTCTTCCTGTCTCCCGAGTCCTGGTGCTCTGTGCTGTCTATTGTCCCTGATATTTTAATGTGCAGTTCTGGGGTGGAGATGAATTGCTTCATAAAGTGCTTTGAAAAATAATTGGGCTCACAGAAAACACAGCTTGGAGTTGCTTTGCTTGCGAGACTCCCAGTATCTAATCTGGGCTCCTCGCCTTTGGCTGCCAGAAGCAAAACGCCACCGCGGGGGTTTTCAGGTGGTCGCGCCCTCCCCCGAGAGTCCTCCACGACACGAGTGCCCGGAGGCCCTGGCCGCCGGGCTGCTAACTGGCCGCGCTTCCCGTTGGGGCCCGCGCCGCGCCTTCGGGAAGGCCGGCCGGCTGCGCGGACGACGCGGGGTGACCGGGCTTCTGCTCCCCTGCCCCAGCTCCCGCCCGCATCCTGACCTTCAGCGGGACAGTGACCACGCCCTGGATGAAGGACATCGTGCTGCCCTGCAAGGCCGTCGGGGACCCCTCCCCCGCGGTGAAGTGGATGAAAGACAGGTAACCAGCAACCCGACGTGTGCTCTCGGGCCTTCGGGCCGGCACTGGGCAGTGTGCGGGGCGCCAGCGGTCCCTGGCTGTGGGTCCACGTTCGGTGGGTGTCCAGGGGAGGGGTGGGGAAGGCCAGCGAGGCTCCTGAGGTGGGCCGTGGTGCGGGCCCAGCTCTGCGAGGCACGGAGCCACGGGCAGCGGTGGAAGTACAGAGTAGTGTTCAAATAAAAATGTGTGTTGTTCCCGCGAATGCCCTCGAAGTCCTCCCTCCCTCTGAGCCTGACCTCTGACCTCTCGTGCCGTCACCCTGGCCCCTGCTGGCCTCTCTGTCCTGCGTGGATTTATGACGTATGATTAGAATACGGCGCCCGTTGCTGCAGGAAGGCAGCTGGTAAACACGTGGCACTGTGTCCTCGGGCACTCGGTCCCGGATCTGGCGCCAGGGGGCTTCTGCTCTTTCCCGGAATCAAAGTGGCCATGATGGGGAAAGGGTTTGAGTCCGCTCAGGACACTGAGGCAGCCGGGACAGCGCAGCTAAAGACACTCAGGACGCAGGATCCGGAGCAGCTGCGGGAAGCGGCTGGCACTGTGGGAGGACTGTTTAAAGTGCTAAGGGAATTCATGGCAATGTGTCTTATACAGTAATACCTTTAAAATTGGGGCCTCCACCTTACTTTCTGATCACACTGCAAATCACACCTGTCCTCTGTGAATCCAGAGCCTGGAACTTCATGCCTGTGGCTGCAGGGACAGGAGCCGGGCAGTAAAGATCTCTGTGGAAGCTGCTCAACCCTCGGGTCAGGCGCCTGCACAAGTGAGACCAGGAAACCAAACTGTCCTGAGCCTTAACGCATCCCTTCTCAGAGACAAAGGGCCCGCGAAGCCCGCAGCCCTGCCTCCCACACACCGAGACGGCAGCCCCAGGGACGGAGCACGTTAGGACTGCCTGTCGGGAGGCTGGTTTTCCGTGCTCGATCGTACTTGTTAAAATAATAGCAGCCAGGACAGCGGGGAGAAGGTGGGAGAGACGCACTGTGCTCAGTGTGTCTGTAGGAGGCGCTGTGTCTCTATTCGGGGAGGAGATCGAGCTCTAACCAAAAGGTGCACAATTTGCTCGTGTCCATAGAAATTTGTTATAATGGCTTCAAGCCAAAACAATTAGCAGATATAAAGTATTAAAATAACGGGTCAGGTCCAATGCTCACTTTTCTCATTGCATTCAAAAATCAGTTAATGCAAAGGAAGTCCCGCAGGTGCCAGGGCCAGGCTGGCATTCTGCCCGGTGCAGGAACGACCCCTCAGCTGGATAGCCCGCTGTGCCAGGAGCAGCCGTGGCGCCGTGGGGGAAGCCAGCTCTCTGGCCTCCCTTCACCGATTGCATCAAGTTCATCCCCGTTCTGGCTTCTTGTGCTTCTATGAGACGTCGTTTTTCTGTGGGCTCTTCTGCCAACAGGAGGGTTCCCAGAATGGGCACCGAGAGGACATCGGCAGAGCTGTGCCTAGAGGGAAGTGGGTCCCCAGGCCCTGACTCGTGGCACCTGCAGATGGCACCTTGCACAGAGAAGAGCCCGCTGTCCTCTGCGGCCTCCGCGCACCGCCCTCGCGTCACCGCCCCGTGCAGGGAGCTCAGCCGGCGCGCTGTGTGCTCCAGAGGACGGCCCTGCGCTCCTCCGGCCCAGCGGTGTGGCTGTGATCTCTCTAATCTGCGCCTCTTTCTTCCTGTGAGGCAGTAACGGGACGCCCAGCCTGGTGACGATCGACGGGCGCCGGAGCATCTTCAGCAACGGCAGCTTCGTCATCCGCACGGTGAAGGCGGAGGATTCCGGCTACTACAGCTGCATCGCCAACAACAACTGGGGCTCCGACGAGATCATCTTAAATCTGCAAGTGCAAGGTACACGGTGGGGGGCTCCCGAACGCCATCTGAGATGCTAATTGCCATTTACATATTTCCAAAAAATACGTGTTCAATCAGAAAGTACAATTAAACACGTCAGAGAAAATAAACAGCGTCCACAGTCCCAGAGATGATGCTGGGATACAGTACAGTTCTGCATATAAAGTGCCTTTCTGTGTGTGAACATCCCTCAAAAAGCCCCTCATAACTCCCGCTTGTTACACTGCTCGTGCGTGTCTGCACGGCCCAGAGCACACAATGAAGCCCGAGCCAGGGCGCCTGTCTTTGATGCCCCCCAATTAACTCAGTTTTACAAGCCGTCTGTGTCCGAAAGGCACTTGCCGCAGTGCTATGCATGTGGCCACGATGCGAGGCATTCCACTTTCCTTGCGATCCACAAAAACGTACGCAGTTTCCAAAGATATTAAAATTGTGTGCAAACAGCTATGGACAGGTTCAGATCTAGGTGCATGGTGGTTTCTTAGAGGGAGGATCAGAGCCCGTGCTGCTTTGGATTCAGGGTTTGTCACTTTAATACATCCAGCAAATAAAATTTAAATCAATATTGTCTTCAGTGGGATCAAAATGGAGGCAGAGGGCTGCGTACGTTTTAAAATTCTGCAAAATTGACCTAGAATTTTAAGTTAATTGAAGCCAGGAGAATTCAGCGGCATTTTGGAAGATAACACTGTATTAAGATTGAGAGACAGGAGCCAATTTTTCAGGCCTTTGGGTCAATATATCAGGCTTCTCACGTGAGAGATGTGAGAAGGATGTTTTATGTGAAGCTGTCTGCATATTCGGAGAGCCTGATTCCACATTTCTCTGGTGTTTCTGTCCTTACTGCCAATCTAAAATTATAAAGAGGCCCATTGTTTAGAAGTAGATTTCCTTCAATCCTGGCTTGAATGCTCAAAGCAAGGGCACACCTGTGATGTTCAGAGCAGAGTGTGTGAGCTCGTGCATATGTGTGTATATATGCATGCGTGTGTGCGCACATGTGCATGCATTGTGTGCGTGCATGTGTGCATGTGGTCTTAGGCCACCCTTTATCTTTTTCACTTGGATTTCATGGCTGAAATTCATGCTGCATCCTCTGGAAGTTTAGATTTCAGTGACTGATGAGCTACTCAGAAATTCAAGGAATGCTGGGGAAATGAGCTCGATATAAATCTAAGAACTGTGGTTGAATTTTCTTTAAATAATAGATTCACTCTGCTCTATCTCTTTGGCCCAGGATATCAAGCAAATAGACACTTTGACAGAAGTGAATTGCATATTTTGGCAACCTAAAACACTTCTTTAATAAATGGCTGTTAAAATGATTTGGTAAATGACTGTTAGAGAGCATAAAGATGTGAAAAACTAATTCTTGTTTTCTAAAACCTGTTTCCTGTCTAGTTCCCCCAGACCAGCCCCGGCTGACGGTGTCCAAGACCACGTCCTCCTCCATCACGCTCTCCTGGCTCCCCGGGGACAACGGAGGCAGCTCCATCCGAGGTGAGGACGCCCCGGTGCCGCTCGCCGGCTGCCTGACTTCATCACGTGACTGCTAGGCGTGGTCTGCCCTCCCCCAACCGCATCCCACCCTTAAGCAAGAAATGATGTCTGTTTTTCTCATATTTGTTGGAGCGCCGATCATTCGTCCAAAGAGTCTGCTCCCCACGATTACCCGAGGCCCAGAGCCTGAGTGAAGCGTTGGCAGGTGAAGCCAGGGCACAGAAGCCCTGCTGGCCTCTTCGGCTGCTGCAGCTACGGTTCTTCGGCCCCGTATCGCTCTTTCCAGTAACCGCAGTCCTCGCCCGACTGCGTTCAGATGGGAGACGCCCTCTCTGCTGCTGCCACAGAGCAGACAGTGGAAGCCAGGCTGGTCCTGGACCGGGCGCTGGCACGCCGTGCGGCCGAGAACAGAGGGAGGGCTGTCGGAGCCCCCACAGGGAGGGCCGGGTCCCGAGGCAGAGGCGGAGACCCGCGGGAGGGAGGACTGCGGCGCCCAGGCCTGGAGCGAGACAGCAGGGGACAGTCCAGGGACGCGCGCGGCGGCCAGCCTACCGGGCACCACACGCCCCGGGGCCCTTCTGCCCGAGCAGCCCGAAGTCGGCACTGTGCCCGCGGCCCGCTGCAGCCCCCGGGGCAGCTGCCTCTTCCCGCGTTTCCTTCCCTGTCTGTGGGGAAGAGAAAGGTGCGGCTTCTGTGTAAAAATAGCTGGATGCTGAGGGAGGCTCACGTGGGCGTGAGGCGCGGGGAGCAGCGCGGCAGCTGTGCGGAGCGCAGGGCACCGCCAGGAGCGAGCGCGGCGTCGGCGGACAGCAGCGAGGCCCGGCGCAGAGCAGTGGTGTGGCCTGTAGTGGCCGCAGGCGTCAGGACGTGATGACGTCCTGCGTGACGCTGGACCGCTACGCACAGGTGCAGCGCACGGGTGACCAGAGGGCAGAAGGCGAGGGGAGCGAGGGAGGCGGCCGGGCCCAGCTGGCATACCCGCCCGGGTGCCCAGTGGGCTGGGAGCCTCCGCAGGACAAGCCGGACACAGCCAGGGCTGCAGGGAGCTGGCTGCAGACTCCAAAGAAATGAACTTCGGGGGTTGTCAGCACGCGCTTCTAACGCTGGCATCTGGGCAGCTGCGGCAGGAGGACCGACAGCCCCAGCCCAGCATGAGAAATTCAGCACCTTTCCAAAATCTCATCTCAGAATTTTAAAAAGTGTAAAGGGCCAGGGCACAGCTCCATGCCAGGGTGCTGGCTTCAACCCCCAGCACTGCGAAATGTGTGCCTCTCTTTACACAGTCAAAAAATATACTTGGGATTCTGTAACCCTGAGACAGAAAGCAGAGTGCCCCTCAGGTCCGCGTGGCTGACGGGCAGCCGGTGCATCCCTGAAACTGCGCGGGCAGAGGAGCATCCATGGCAGGTGTGCCGTGCCCAGGCGCGGCGTGGACACTGAGGGCCACAGCGGTGCCCATCGTTTGGAGACAGTTCTCCGAAGCGGAGGCCGGACCGGCCCAGAGGAGTGGCTGCCGGGGGGTCGGGAGGCAGCGCGGGGCACAGGGAGAGGAGAGCTGCGGGGACCAAGTGGGCACAAGGCCGGCGGCGGCAGGGAGCCACCCATGCTGCCGGCGGGGCTGGGAGCCTGGCCCGGGCACCAGGTGCCCAGCGACCTTGGCTGTGAATATTTAGGAGGAACAGGGGCAGAGCCGGGAGGTTACGTTTGCCCTCGGAAGCATGGAGTCGGTGAGAAGGAAGGCTCCAGTGAGCACGAGACCGGCCGGCGGGCCTCAGGCCGAGGTCAGGGGCCTGGCACAGCAGTCTCTGGTTTTCCACGCCTTGCTCAGCCCTGGGGGAGGGTGACGCCCACGGCATTGTGGGACGTCACACGAGCAGAAGGGCTGGGTCCATGCCAAGACACGGACCTTTGCTCACTGTTGCAGAAGTTGAGAGAACAGTGGACATCAGGAGAAATAAACGGTTGTGGGAATTTTTCGAAATAAAGAGAACCATGGGAGTGTTGGAATGGCTTTGTGACAGGAGCCAACGCCCTCAGGCAGGAGTACATGGGACGGGGCGGTGGAGGAGGCCGCTGTGCCGGTCAGGTTCCCGGTCAGGTTCCCGGTCAGGTTCCCGGTCAGGTTCCCGGTCAGGTTCCCGGGCAGGTTCCCGGTCAGGTTCCCGGTCAGGTTCCCAGGGCTCTGCTGCTATCGAAAGTGAGTCAGCTTCAGCCTCTGCCTCCGCCCAAGGAGGATTTAGGGCAAGCTCCAAAGGGCAGATTTTCAGCAGCTCGGTGTCTGCTCCCTGCTGCCCGAGGTGGCATCAGAGGAGAGTGGGGCTCCTGCCTTCACCCCTCACACACCTGAGCTGCCATGCTGCCCACGTCTGGGGTGAGTGAAAACCACCCGGTGCCCCCCCGGCCCGGGCCAGAGCTCCTGGAGTCAGGAAGATGAGAGCGTTCTCTTCCGAAGACGCCACTCTGGGAGAAGCCACAGCCCACACCCGCTCGAGTGTCTGCGTGGAAAGCGAGCGCTCACTGGCCTGTCCTGCCCCTGCAGGGTACATTCTGCAGTACTCCGAGGACAACAGCGAGCAGTGGGGGAGCTTTCCCATCAGCCCCAGCGAGCGCTCTTACCGCCTGGAGAACCTGAAATGCGGCACCTGGTACAAGTTCACTCTGACGGCCCAAAACGGAGTAGGGCCAGGGCGCATCAGTGAAATCATAGAAGCGAAGACGCTGGGGAAAGGTACGTACGCGCTCCGTGGTCTCTAGATCTCACCTGTCCTCAGAGGGAAGCCTGGCGGGAACCCTGGAGACGCGCGTGCGTTTGTCTGTTTGCTTGAGGATTTAAACCTCATTCGTCCCAAATCCCAAAGCGGGTTGGGTCGGCAGTGTCGCAGTACAAGAGAGGCGGCTGACGCGTAGGGCAGCCTGGCTTTCTCAGCTCGTGGCTTTGGTTCTGGTTCAAGACAAGAGTGTCATGTAGAGATCAAGGGCATCGGTGCCCACGAAAGGGCCACGAAACGTGGTGCTTGTCCTCGCGGCTGCTCTGGGTCCACTTCCCCCTCACCAGTGGCATTCTGGGTCCCACGGTCCCGCCCCTCGGGCACCGCCTGACCGCGCGGCACTGAGAGCCCGGCGGTGTGGCTCTGAAACCCACAGCGTAGCCGGCCCGGGAGCCAGGTCCCCGGGAGCGACGGTCAGAGGGGCGGTGCGCGGCGGAGAGAGGCGGCGGCGGGGCTCCGTGTGCGGCCAGGTCTCTGCAGGTCTCCCCAGGGCCCTCCGGGCGGCGGGTGGGCTCAGGTGGCCGGAAGGTACACGGTGGCAGTCGGCCTGGTGCCCACGCTCAGATGAGAGGGCCGACTCACGAGGTGAGAGCCCGGCGACAGTGCAGAGGGGGAGCCGTGCCATGCTCCCCGAGCCCAGCGCTGTCCTCTCGTGAGTAGGGGGGCACAGCCGGCCCGGTACCCTGCCTCCTGTGAACCACTCGCAGAGCCTACGCTCGGGCGTGGCCCCCCGGGGAGCTCTGAGCCCCTCGGTCTTCCCCAGCTGGTGTCCGTGGGGTGGAGGAAGCCCAGCGGCCCGAGAGCCCTGAGGTGTGCGGGGCGGATGTGCCCCCGGCTCGGCCTGATTTCCGGGCTCCCTCGGCAGCTCCGTGCGGCGGGTGAAGCGTGGGCGGGCGGGCGCGGGGCCCGTGGCCGCCACCCACACCGCGCCGCCTCCGTGGCCTCTCGCAGAGCCGCAGTTCTCCAAGGAGCAGGAGCTCTTCGCCAGCGTCAACAGCACCCGCGTGCGGCTCAACCTGATCGGCTGGAACGACGGCGGCTGCCCCATCGCGTCCTTCACGCTGGAGTACCGGCCCTCCGGGACGCCCGTGTGGACCACGGCCCAGCGCACCTCGCTGTCCAAGTCCTACGTCCTGTACGACCTGCAGGACGCCACGTGGTACGAGCTGCAGATGCGCGTGTGCAACAGCGCGGGCTGCGCGGAGAGGCAGGCCAACTTCGCCACGCTCAACTACGACGGCAGTAAGCTCCGCCCGCCCGCGTGCCCGCGTCGCGTGTGTCGCGTGTGTCGCGTGTGTCGCGTGTGTCGCGCGCGCCCGCCCGGCCCTGAACACCGGCCCTGCCGCCCGGCGCCGACAGAGCCGGCGGCTCGGGCCCTGGTGCACCCGCGGGCCTCCGGCAGCCCCGAGCTAACCGCACTGTCGTGTGTCCCCCCCTCCCCCGTCACCCATCCCACCCACATGACACCTTCTCATAAAGCCACAGCTCCCTCGGCGGGGGGCTCGTGCGAGCGTGTGAGAGGAAGCAGGGCGCTGCAGAGGATAGAGGACACTCAGCGCACACCTGCACAACACGCCGTGCACACGCACACAGCTTCCGTGTGGTCTCTTAAAAGTAGACGAGGTATTTCTTGACATCTTCTTGGCCAAAAACACGTCATCTAACTCATGCCCCTTCTCTAGTGTCCGGGGCTGTCTATCAGCGTCTGAGAAGACGCCCGGCCCAGGGGAAGGTCTGCGTCCCTGGCCATCAGCAGAGCTGGCTTCGGAGACACGCAGGTTCCCCCGGAGCAGCCGCCTCAGGAGGACGCGTCCTCCTCCCGAGCCTGGAGCCCAGCAGCGCACAGAGGCCACAGCGCAGCCGCGGCCCGGCCCGTCATGGCTTCTGTGCACCTTCTCGGCCCAGCTGGATCCCGGGACCCCGACCCCAGGGAGCCACCTAGCCCTGCCGGCCTCCTGCCTGAGAGCCCGCCGCCTGGAGCCACGCCCTGCACACGCAGAGCCTGATCGCTGGCCCCGGTAGAGGCTCCCGGCTGGAGAAGCCCCTGGTGCGGCCACGCTCAGGCCCACGGCCGCTCCACGTGGCGTGTGGGCTCAGGCAGGGTGCGGGATGGACAGACAGACACTGGAGATGCCCTCACGCCAACCATGGAGTGGGAACTCCGGGCACGCTGTGAATGTGTCTTCTAAATATATAATACATGGCGTGTGGCTCAGCTTTGTCCGGGATCACAAATTACAAAGACATCCTCCGAGCTGCATTTAATTTTCTGGAATCCTAAATAATTTCCTTCCACCAAGATACGAGTGCCTATTTCTTTTCCTTAAAAAACACGGCAGACTTTTGCAAACCAGTCTAGCGGATGTATAGCTGTAATCTCTTTTGTCACATTCTGCCCGAAGCATTTTTTTCATATTATGAAAAACAAACATTGGTAATTAGCCTTCTGTTCAGAGCAGACAGGTTTCCAGCTCTTCCGTTTCCTTCCCGACCGCTCCTTGTGTCACTCCTTCGCCGAGGGCTCCTGTCTGGCCTTGTCTCGCCCGGCTCTGTGGACAGCCCAGCCTTCGGCACCCGCGCCTGCCCCCAGCTGCTTTCGGAGCATTGGGAGCCTGAGTTTCCAGCCGAGGCTCCCGTGAAGCTGGAAGAGCAAAGGTCTCCGAGGGCTGGAGCCTCCATTACTCCTGCCCCACCTACTGGAGGCAGGATAAAGACCATTTCCGCTTGGGGGCGGATTATTTTTGCATTACTTTCCCTAAAGCACTGACTTTCTGGCCCCCGGTTTACACGGAAGAGTGGTGGGTTAGAGCACCTGACGTAAGCGGGGAGAGGAGCAGAGGCTGTTCAACCCTCCGCGCCCACTGTCTTCAGCCCGGGGTAGAAAGCAGCTGAAAATAGCACAGAGTTCACGTCACTGCAGTGTTCCTTTGTACCCTAATCGGCTGAATCGCGAGGCACCGCTTAACGAGCAGCCGCGGTGAAGAGCTGGGCAGCCCTCTGAGAGGCTGACTGCAGCCCCTCGGCCCCAGAGCCTCACACGGGCCACGAGGCGCAAACAAGCGACAGGGCGCGGAGAAGCCGGCGTGACTGGCAGCTCCCGCAGCCCGCGTCCCGTGCGTGTGCCAAGCCTGTTGTTCCTCCTTCCACGTGCAGCTTAGCAAATACCTTCTCGCCACGTGGCTGGCACTTGATTCAGGTTACGCACGCGGGGCTCGCTGCCCGCTGCCTGCACCAGGCGCAAAGGGCGCTTCCGCCGCGCTGCAGAGAGCAGCCTGGGCCGGGGCAGGGCGCACAGCCAGCTAGCCGGGAGCTGGGAAGACCGCCTCCCATCCCATCTCCGCAGACGCCCTGGGGTCACCCAGCGTGACCTCTGTCACCCCTCCATCCCTAAAACCTCCACCAGGCCGCCTTCATCAACAGCATCTAACACCTCGGCCCTGCTTACAGGTACGATCCCTCCACTCATTAAGTCCGTCGTCCAGAGTGACGAGGGGCTGGCGGCCAGCGAGGGCCTCCAGGTGCTGGTGACCGTGTCCTGCGTCCTGCTGGCCGTGCTGCTGCTCTTCGTGCTCCTGCTGGTGCTGCGGCGGCGGCGGCGGGAGCAGAGGCTGAAGCGGCTGAGAGGTAGGTCAGGCCTGTGCAGGCCCCGAGGCCCCGGCCCAGCTGTCCGACCCTGGACGCTCCCTGGGTGGCGCCGCGCAGCCCTCGGGGAGAAGCGTGCCGACGCGCTCACCTTCCTCGTCGGGGGCGAGCGAAACGGACCCCTCAAAGCCCCCTGAGTCCCAGCCACCGCCACACAAGGAACGGTAATTCTCGTGGGTTGCCAAGCCTGCTCGCTTCAGTTGCTGTTGGCTCCAGCGAAGCCACCAGTTATGGCTTTCTCTGAAAACAGCTATCAGATTTGCTCTGGCAGTGAGAATCATTTTATTGCCTGGAAGCAGAAACTGAGGGATCACGGTGCAGAGAAAGCCCTGGGTTAGAAGACACAGGCTCCTCGGTCAGGAGAGAGCTGAGCCCCGCGGACGGCTTCCACTGTGAGGGGAAGCTACGGGGCTGGGCAGAGCTGCTGTCGGCAGGGACTCTCAGGACAGGCCGGCTCTGTCCTTCTGGCCCCTGCTCCCCACCCACGACCCGCAGCCCCTCCCGGCCTTGCTCCGCAGTGTGAGAACAGGCGTGCTTTGCACCAGAAAGCTCTGTGTGGGAGAAGCCCGCGGAGACACTCTGGCCAGTGCTGGGAATGTCCTCCACGGAGCTGCAGCCCAGACTTTTTCAGTTTTTGTTTTGAGACAGCCTATAGCTAAATTGGCCAAGCAGGACTGTGACCGGCAGCCCTCCTGCCTGAGCCCCCCAGAGTGCTGGGGTTACAAAGGCGGACCCCAGGAGCTGGCTCTGTCGGGTACTGACCGAGGCCTCTGTCTGGTCGAGCGCGTGCGTGAGGTGTTTGCGTTTCCTGCCGGCACCGTGCGGAGCCGCGCTGCTGTCTCCGAGCACTCACTGCCCCCAGCGTGACGACGCCCCACGCCTTACTCGGACGTGCAGAAACATTCATCTCTGCACATTCTTTCCTTGACTCTAACACAGAGAAAGCAGCAGACTACGGCGAGGCTCTCACCCTCCTCTCTTAGCTGAACTTCTCCTGAGGGGGCTCTCACTTTGCCAAAAAATAAAAATTAAAATATTTGAAGTGCGCCGCATGTCAACAGCCCTTTATTTTTTAAATCTCCCTGGGCACAGTCATTCAGATCAATCGGCCTTGTTGAAATGTTCTTTGTAAGTCAGGTTGACCAGTTGTCCTTCAGTCTTGTAGCTGTTACCTGAGTGATTCCTACGTCCTAGGCATTGTGCCCAGTGCCTGGTATGAGCCGGGCAGACAGAGCTGCTGGCTCCGGGTTCAGTGTAGGAGGTCAGCGCCGAAGCATCCCCCGGGAAGGAGGCCTTCACACTAATCCTGCACTGGTGCCAGAGGAGCAAGCTACCCGTGAGATTTTTAGAAAGCACTACGAAAATATAACATTGCCCAGTACGTAGATATTCAGTGTGGGGTGGGCCATGTTGGACTCCACGTAGGTGCGTTCATCATTAAAGTACCACAGGACATTCTTCCCACCCTCTTCGCCGCACAGCCCGACAGGGCAGGGTGCTGCTCCTCGGGCCGGGAGGGTCTGCCTGCGTAGACGCTGTCACAGTACGTGGAAAGTGCCTCTGTCCACGCTTCTCAGTGCTGACCGAAAAAGGGCCTCGCGAAGGGTCTGTGGAGGCCCCAGGCGCCTGGCAGCACTTCCTGCTGCCCACCCTCTGCCAAGCTTCCCCACTTCCCGCCCGGGTGCGCTCTTCCTCCCAGAATATTATTTTACCTTTTGCTGCTCTGCTTAGAACCCAAGCACTGCATCCTGACTCTCCCCACCCAGAGCCCGTTCGAAGCCACTCGGCATCTCGCCGATGCGTCCGGCCGGCCTGAGGAAGACCCTGCGCCCCGCCGCACTCCGCACAGCCCCACATCACTCAGTCCCTGCCACGCGAGGGCAGCAGCCAGGGCACCGGGGCTGCCCCCTTGCCGGCCTCTACTGCCAGGAGCAGCGCCCCAGAGCTGCACCTCAGAGAGAGGGCGCTGCACAGTCCCAGACGCGGCTTCCAGACCCCCAGGAGGGCCTTGCTGTCCGCTCTGTGCTGGGAGCAAAGGCAGAGGACAGAACGAAGAGGTGGCAGCGGCCTGCTCCGGGCACAGCAAGCACAAAGACAGCCAGAGAAGCGCCTCCCTGCGCGGCCGGCGTCGCCTGCTTCGTCCGGGCCTCTTGAAGGCTGCTGGACTCAGGACTGGGAATTTGGGGTGCCCCGCTCTGTTCCCCTCCTCCTGGCCAGACTTAGGCTGGGTGCCCTGAGCTGTGCCCCCTCCAAGGAGCCGCCCGCGATGCTCCGTCTGTACCAGACGTAATGCTATGCAACTCAGCAGTGTTCTTTGTATCTGTTGGGTCACAAGCGCTTGGCAAGGTCTTGGCAAGACAAACAGCCCTCAAACCCCTTCCCAGAGCTACGGCAGGTGGCAGTGAGGTGGCACTGGGTCAGGGCTAGAAGGGACAGACCCATCTGTCTGTCACTATCAGAAGTGCTGCCTAAGCTGCCTTAAAAGACAAAGTAGGGGTGGGGGCTACCTGCGGGCCCACAAGGCCAGCCACACCGGGAAGGGGTTTGCCTTGCAGTCCGTCCTCTGAAATGCTGTGAATGACCCAGAATTTCTCTAGCCCCCTCGGGAAGGGAATGGGCCGGTGACAGGTGCTTAACTGGCAAATGTCCCAAGGTCAAGGGAGAGTTGCCCAGTTAAAAGATACCCCAGTAAGGCCCAGATGCTCACAGCTTTTTGCTGTCCCAAGTGAGGGTGGCACTGTCACGGTGTGTGCATGCTGCTTGACACACCGGGGTTCAAAACAGGAATAAGGAATTTGAGCTAAAGAAAGATATCAGGGGTCTCTCGTGGACACTGCTTGGTGGCTGCGGAGGGTTAACTTGAGGCGATTTGAATGTGGTCAGTTGCACTGTTCGATTGCTAGAAACTATGAAATATTTCTCCATGCAGTGCTTTTGACAGGAAGCCTAGTTAGTTGAGCACAATAGAATGTTATTTTATGTAAAAAATTTTAAAAGAAAGAAAATAGGGCTCAAGCAGTTGAGCCAACCTATATTCTGTCTTCCTGAGCACTTTACTAATTTTAGAGCACAGCGACCTTCTGAAGCCCAAATTGTCTGCAAGGGCTACTTTCTAAATCTATAGCCTCATCCAGGAGTTCAGAAACCACACTTTGCTTTTAAGATGCCCTGGTTCCCCCCAACTTCTACACCCCTCGAAGTGCGGGGTGAGACTGAGTCACTGCAGGACACGAGCCCCTTGAAGCCCTGACCTTATAAACATTTGACCCTGGGTCAAGTTACTAGCTCCAGTATAGCTAAAAGCACCGTCCTTCCTAAAGCGTGGGCTGCCCAAGGGTGCACGGAGAGCCAGGCCCAGAGCGCCAGGAGCAGAGAAAGATCAGTCTGGACTGTAGGTTCCGCTATAAATTCATCTGTCTCTCCTGGTGGAAAAGAACTTATTATTCTAAACATGCTTATAAATGAATTAATTAACTGGTCAGTTCCAGAAGATGGTGTCCCAAGAAGAGCTGGGATCACGGGTCTACGCGGGCATGGTTTAGAGGTGGCAGGCAGGGAGCCCCTCACTTTCTGAGCCCCACTGTGCCGTTTCTGCTCTGAATCAGAAACCCCAAAGGCACTTAGGTTTCACTGACCCAAACCAGGAACCGAGCTCTTCTCCAGGAACCCAGCACCACTTAGACGCAGTGAACTTACAGTGAATACAGGTCTCCCCAAAACTAGTGTCCGGAGCCCTGGTAAAAGTGGGGAGCCCCCAGGAGACATACACCCTGATGTTGCACTGCCAAGCTAAAAGTTGCCCAACCCACCACTAAGATGGCATTGGAAGCCCATACTCTGAAACGTGTGTGTGTGTGTGTGTGTGTGTGTGTACATGTGAGACACCAGGATTGAACTCAGGCCCTGTGCTCCTGAGGTAGGCATGGTGCCACTTGAGCTAAACCCCTGCTTCTGTGGTCTATTTCCCCTCCGCCCTCCCACCCCCCTTCCTTCCTCCTCTCTCCCTTCCCCCCTCCACCCTTTACCCCTGTCTTTTCTCTCTCCCCCCTTTCTGCTTTTCTCCCTCTCCCTCCCGCCCCTCCCTTCTGCCCTCACTCCCGAATGGCTTCACCCCTCCAGAACTCTCGCTCGCTATGGCTGAACTGCGGAGCAGAGCGTATCTGTGTTGGGTAATAGGGAGCTGGGTTCCCTCCGCAGTGGTGCCCTGTGGGCCTCTGTGGAGCTGGGACGGGAGCGGGTGACCAGGGGCAGCAGTGGACACTGCCCGTCCTGGGCCTAGGTGCCCCGTGTGGCCCGTGTCTGTGCCCGCAGCACAGGCGTCTTCGACCCATTCGCTGTCCGGGATTTCGTCCCAGCGCCCTTGTGCGGGCTGGCGACTGAGGTCCTGCGAGGCCCTTGTGAAAGCTGAATGCACGTGAAACAGCCACCCCGTGAGGTTCCTTCGGTGCCACAGGAGGCGGCTGCGTGGGGAGCCTGCGCACAAGCGTGGCGGGGCGCACAGCACGGCAGTCGCGCCCCACGTGCCTCTCTCTTCTCCTCCTTGGGCTCTTCGGAGCATGCGCGGTGGCCACTCCGCAAAATGGAGACGAAGCGTATTCTTTTCCTGAATGGAATGCGTGTCCCCTTCTCGGAGTGCGCAGGGACGGCCAGGCTCGGCAGGACAGCAGTGCAGGCCTGGTGCGGGCGGCCCCATGCCCCTGTGCCATGCGTGCCCTGGTGGCACCCACCTGCACCCCTGGGCAGACCAAGATGGGGACTGCTGCTTCCCCAAAGGCCCACGGAAACCTGCGAGAACCAGCCCCAGACCCCTAACCCGGCCAAGGGCGCCGCCCCCGGGACCCGGGCCTGCATCTGGTCTTCCCCTCCCGGTGCCATGTCTTCCTCCCGCCGGCGCTGACTCGAACCTGAGGCCGGAAAGGCTCCCCGCTCGGAACCGGCCCCCAGCCACACACCGCACGGGCCGGGGAAGGGGGTGCCGGCCACCGCCCTGGCCCAGCCTCTTCCGGTGAGACCCGTGTGGACCAGGGAAGTGTCAAGAAATGGGCCGTCCGGTCCAGACCGTGTGGGCTCCACAAGCTGTATCGGCGAGACGCAGTCAGAGGGGCGCTGACACGCTGCAGCCGCCACAGCGTCGCCCACGGTCGCCCGCCAAACATCTCCTGGGTTTTTTGTATTTTTAGCGTGATATTCACCGCCCCTCGCCCCTTTTGCTGCGCAGGGATACATGTTCTCATGCCCGTCTCCGCCCGTCTCGCGGGTTCTTTCTCCACTACGCACTTGAAAGAGGGCTCTGCGCTGGCCACGCTGCCCGCGAGCCCGTGGGCTGCTCCTCGCCGCACTCAGACGGGGCCGGGCCGGGTTCCTGCTGGCTCCCTGCACGGGGAGGGAGGGCAGAGCCGGGGGCCCTGGGAAGCCACGAGGGGCTCGCGGAGAGGCGTCTTCCCGCCCCCCGAGTCCCGGAGGACGCGAGCCATGTGGGAGGCGGTGGCAGGTGACGTGCCAGCCCCGCAGCTGTGCCTGGGTGGGAAGAGCGGGGCCTGGACCATGTTCCCGCAGGACAGACGGCGGCGCAGGGAAGCGCTGAGCGTCGGCTCGGCTTGGTGTGCACGGGAGAGCAGCGTTCACAGGATGTGGCGCTGGCGGCTCGGCGGGAAGACGGGACCGGACAGAGGGAGAAGGGAGCGGGGAGGAGAGCGGCTCCCGGCGCTCCGCGGGCGCGGTCCTCGGGCGCTCAGGCCGTCTCAGCCCTCCCGAGCCCGTCGGGGGGCGCTGTCACCCAGGGAGGGACGTGTTGCCTCTGGCCAGCAGGGCCCACGTGGGAGAGCACCAGTTCTACCGCAGAGCCCCTGCCGAGAGCCGTCACGGCTCCCCCAGGCCCCGGTGACCGAAAGGAGCTTCGACTTCTGAGCAGGGAAGTCCCAGACAGAGCCCCGAAGCCTTCCTGGATAATCCAAACAGGCACGTGAGAGGCGTTAGATGGCGAAAGCCCTTCTCTCCGTGTTCAAAACAGCAGACGCGAGGCCTCGCTGACTGCAGTCGGCTGGCTGCGGCCGCGGGAAGGGCCTGAACCCTCAGGAGAGCAGGGACCGCGCGCAGCCCTGGCCTGCGGCTGAGACGCGGGAGGCTGGCCCGTGCCCTGGCCCCTCTGCCCGTGCGGGAGGCCGCTGAATTCGAGCATGAAGAAGGTGCAGTTTCACGAGGGTCGCTGAAAACTGCCCCGTATCCGCTGTGGGAAACCATTCACCACATGTACAGCAGGCACCGTGCGCTCACTCGTGGCCAAGGAGAACACCAAAGCCGTGGCGTCCGAAGCGCCACAGAAGAAAGGGAGACTAGAGGTCGCGGTCTGTCAGAGGAGAGAATCCCCAGCGAGGCTTTATCTGGAGATGATACCAGACAAGAAGTGGTTGAAGCCTGGCGAGTGTAACCTGTGGAAAGGAAGCGGAAACCCAGGGGGCAGCGGCAGCGCGCTGGGTTCCGGGGCGGCTGGTAGACAGTGCTGGGGCATCGGCAAGGGCAGCAGGGATTCTTGCAACAGAGAAGGAAGGTGCTTCTCACCATAAATCTGTGCGCAGCTTCCTGTCTGCTGGGGATGGCACTCCACCCAAGTAATGAAGACAGGGGACCGAGGAGAATGCCACGGAAATGAGGAGCCACATGGGGTGACAGAGGCCACGTAAACTTCTGGCACCGAGGTCCGGGGAGCCCAGAGAACCAAAGCACCACGGGCCTGCTGGGTGTGGGCAGCATGCGGAGGGAGCTGTGTCTGCAAAGGGCTTTGCGGGAGCAACGTCACGGAGTCCTGCAGAGTCTCAAGCGCGGGAGACTGAGAGAAGGTCACAGGGCACCAGGGAGAGGTTCTGGGCTGGAGAGACGGCAAGACCGGCCAGGAGGGGCTCCTGGTTGGCCCGATGCACACAACTGCAGTGAGGTTCTTCGAAAATGTCAGAGCGCAGGCGCAAAAGAGGAAGGCAACCCTCGGCTCTGTGCCCTTTCACACCACAAGACCACTTAGGAGCCGGGGAAGGGGTGCACTAGGAGGGGGATTTGGGCTGCAGAGGGTACTGAAGCCGCAGCCGCGCCCCCTCCTGGACGTGCTCGGGGAGCCCAGCCAGCCCGCTGGGTCCCTTAGACTCCTGCTTCCCAACTCACACAACGGTGAGAGAAGCACGCGTCTGTGAATAGGATTTCTCTTAAAACTTCAGATGAAATCAAAGAAAGATATCATAACCGACAGAAAGAAAAGGGATCCATCCTCGGGGGACAAACACAGAGAAAGTGGCTGAGGTGACCGTCCTTCCTCAGCCCGTGGGAAAGCGGGCCCGAGGAAGAGCCCTTCTGACGGGGACGGGCCCGCAGCGAGGCTGGGTCCAGCGCAGGACTCGGGCTCCCTAGTGACTGCCTTAGAGTGTCGTACCAGCTGCTGTTGTTTGCTGTATGGAGCTAATTAACCCCCAGTTTTGGCTGTGTGTGTGTGTGTGTGCGTGTGTGCGTGTGTGTGCGTGTGTGTGTGTTAAATATATATGTGTTAAACCATACAGGAAGAGAAGAAATTCATTCTATTTACTTTATCTTTGTGATTAAATATAAAGACAGACTGTGAAGTTAAATGCTGTTTTGCTTCCTTCGCTTCTCCTCGTGGGTGGCGTGGCGAGGCCTGCCGCGTCTCCAGACTGAGCCATCTGTGCACAGAGCTCAGGCCCCACGTTGAGGTCACGGCAGCAGCTGGCATGGCTGACCTGAGGAACGGGCCCGGCCTTTCGGGGCGCCCGCCCCCACGGGGTGGTGGGGTTGTTCCGTGACGCCCACCCCTCCATAGTAGTGTGCTGGTCCCCACATGGAGAGGATCCCATTTACAGATCAGCCCGGAAGAGGGAAGGAAATGCCCTGACACGTGTGTTTCTTTACCGCAGAGTTGTGCACACAGAGTAGGGAGGGTCTGCCCAAGCCGGGGACAGGCTGACAACGGAGTTTCCTTCCCGCCAGATCCACATCCAGAAAGTTCTCCTCACTGAACAGGACTTTCCACGCCAAGTCTTTTCTTAGAGTCATGAAAGAACAAACACAAAAGAAGGCTTTTGAGTTGGAAGAAAGGAAACGTTCCCTTTGACTAGGACACAATGTGTGCAAAGAATATATTTTAAGAGGAATGAGAATTTCCAAACAATGCTACCAAAAAAATAGAGTTCTTTCTTCTACGATATTTTTATACAGATCTCTTGTGTTAGGAGTGGTAACCAGGTCTTGGCAAACAACGTCCTCAGAAGAGAAAAGTGAAATTTTCTTTCTGAATTTGAAATAAACATCTAAATGTTCCCCCAAGCAGTGGTATTCCATTTATACAATGCTTTGATCAAAGAAGGCTGTAGAAATGCCGTTTCAAAATGACCCACAGAGCCGTAAGCTTTTTAATTCTGGCATTTTGGTGGTGAAAGGTGGGTTTGTACAGCACAGGTGACTGACTTTCAAGATATTAATTTTCTGACTATGCAAATGAAATTGGGTTTTGTGGAAGCGACAAATGAACAGATTGTAATAAAACCTGTAATAGATATCTGTGATTTTATAGCCACAGATAGCAGTACTACCTTTCTATAGTAAATCAAGGATATTAAAGAGTCCCTGGAAGGAGAAATAAGGAACCCATAAATTCTAGATCATTAGAAGGCTATGCAATTATATCTAAAAGTCACCGTGGTCATGTGGCCATAGCACATGTGTTACAAATGTCTAAATGATGCTAAGGAGTTGTTTATCACATACTAATCTTAACTTTCTCTTCCTAGATGCCAAGAGTTTAGCTGAAATGCTCATGAGGTAAGAACTTCCCTGCCTTCCGGGATCCTGTGTATAAAAAGAGCAATTCCTACTTGTTTGAGTGATTTTGTTAGTGATGAAAATCTGAAATTGGTAACACATTTCACTTCAGCCTATAATTCCCGTTTTTCCCAAGACGTCTGTAGAATGCCTGGTTCGGTATGTAGATACCAATTAACATTTCCATACCTCCGGCAGCCTGTGCCCGCACAGGGCGCTGTCCAGCCGGCTGGACTTGACCCACAGAACGCTTCTCATGGACCCGAGACTAGAGAGGCGCGTTACGTGAAGATAGCTTTCATGTCGCTGCATCACCTTTGCGGTCCGCCTCCCTTCGAACAGCCTAAGTCCCGAAAGGGTCAAGAAGGGAAAGTATTATGCTCGGGATGCTCAGAGGCAGCGGCCGGTGGACAGAGACCCCTCCCCTTGCGCCCATGGCGCCTTCTGAGCTCCGACAGCCTTGCCAGCCATGTGGCCTTTGCCGCCCACTGTCCCGCCGCAGCCATGGCCACGCGTGCCGCCCTCCGGTTGGGGGCAGCCGCACTGCGGTGCCCGTTCCCCGCTGCTCAGTGCGGGAGGTGAGCAGTGGCTGTCGAGTAGGAGAAAGTTCTCGAGTGTAGAGGGCGGGGCGCCCCCAGCCCTGCCCGTCAGTGTAGGGGCTGCCGTGCGCCCGACTCCACCTCTCCCCGGCCCCTCTCCTCCAGCCCGACCTCATGCTATGAAAGCCGAGCGTGCGATGCAGAATGGGTACGCGTGGCTCCTCCCCGGGGCTTCAAGTCCGTGAACGCCGTGGAAAGGCCCAGGGGCAGGTGCAGTGGGGGTCAGTCTGGGAGACAGCGAGGCCGGCCCCGGGGCCCTGGTGAGGCAGCGGAGCTCACGGCCTGGCCCACTGCCCATCTGTGCTGGGTCCTCTGCCAGGCACGCCGCGTGCCCTGCTGGCGTCTTCGGATGCACGCGCAGAGGGCGGGCACCTCGGGTCCGCATGGGTCACGCTCCCTGAGCACACTGTGGCCTCGCAGTGCATCGTGGGTGAGGCGAGGCTGCGCGGGCCTCGGAAGGACTCCAGGACCCTCGGCACGAGTGGGTGAAGGCGGCCTGTCCTGTCGTGATCAGGAAGGGTTTTAGTGCATGGTGGGGTCAGGGGGAAGGTGTGTGGGAATGAAAACCTGCCGGAGCCTTGTCCAGTTTGGTTCCCCGTCAGCACCCTGCGGCGGTGCCAGCAGACGGCTGGCAGCGGGCCTCTGTGGGCAGAGGGCAGCCCACACCACCCTCCAGGGTGAGGACCATGTCACGGCTCCAGCACTCGTGGAAGAATCTGCAGGCCGTGCCCTTCCTAATTCTGTCCTTGGCCGTGTGTCATACCCCGACCCTGAGCACATCTGGTAGAACATCTGGAAAACAGAAGTGAGAGTCACTTGATTTATGATAACTGACCGACCTAATCAAATAGATTTTTCTCATGTAGACTTTCAAGCTATGAATTTAAATTTATGATATGTAAAGTTAGGAGACCACACAAACTTTGATTTTTCGGCCTCTCTGAAAAACACTGTGGGCACTAGCCATGGCCGAGGTGAGGAAGGCCACCTGGGTGTGGCAGGGGTCTGGCTCGGCGGCCAGTGCCCTGCCTCCACCTCCCCAGCGTGGCCCTGCAGGGCTCCTGTAGCCCTCCAGATTGGAGAAGGGGAGCTGCTTCGTCACACCCCTCTCCGAAGCTGGGAAACCGGTCTCCATTCTCTGCCATCTTGCCACGTGTTCGGTGCAGACCGTTGGCTTTCCACGCCTCTCCGCATCGCGGACTGCCTCCTGCCGCCTCTCTCCAGCCCTGCAGCTGGGCAGTAAGTGGAAACCATCCTCTTCATTCGTAGGCAATTACTGTGGCTGAAAGGCCACCAGTTGCTAAGACAGGAATTAATAATGGTCTTACCAGCTGACAGTTGCCAGGGTGAAATCAGGAACACCGAAACCAGCAATCACTTCCACTTTAAGAGGGCGAGAGGAGTTTCCTCCAGAGGGTGAAAGTGATTAGGAAGCCACGAGTCCTCAAGCTCCTCGGATGGATGGGATTCATTCCGAAGCGAAAGCAAAGCTCCAGTCGTGAAGGGTTGGTTAAGCCTGAGTCTGAGGGCTCCACCGCCCAGGCCGCCGAAGACGAGGTCACGTCCCGCACCGAGGCGCCCGGAGCGCGAGCCAGCAGGAGCTGGAGCGGGGACCTCGGGGCGCAGCCTCTCGCTCTTGCTGCTCTTTCTCTGCACGGCTGAGGACGGGGCAGCCGGGCGCAGGGGAGGAAGGAAGCACAGGCCTACGTTCCGGGCTGAATGTGGCCGGGACTGGTTTCCAGATCCCAGCAGAGCCGCTCTCTGCTCTGCACCCCAGTAACAGCCCCTAGAGGGTCCAAGCCGCCCTTCCCTGTGCCGCTCTGTGGTCCAGGCGAATAGAACACGTACTTTCAAACCAAGTCCCACCAAACATTTTTGTAGGTCAGTGCGATTAGCTGTCCCTGGCAGGCAGGAAAGGCCTAAGGACAAGAGACTCCTGGAGCCCAGCGCTGGGACCCTGCTCACTCCGCCCAAGGTCGTAGGCATCTCCCAGCAGGAGCCCCAGGGTGGAGAGACCTCACACACACCCCGTGCAGAGATTTCCCTTTCCTGTGTCTCTGCAGGAAGTTTCCTGAGTACACAGCAGGCCTTCCAAGAGGTGAGGCGGGAACTCACTGATGTGTGTTTGACCCCCAAGTTCAACATCACTGTGTGAGCTGTTCGTGGGCAGAGGAAAGATCCCCCACATACACACAGGAAGCCCAAGTGCTCTTCATTCTTTAACGAGCATTTGAAAGAGTTTATCTCCTTTGACGTGCACCTGCGTACAGTGAAGTACCCACCCAGCGTTCCACCGGACTGCTCTGACCGTCCTCTGTTACTTTATACTCAGAGAGTCCTCGCACCTTTCTGCGGGAGGAGGGTGGCTGCCGGCTCTCTCGTTAGACTTCTGCTCCCTCCACTTTAAGAAAATAAAGAGTTGTAATAACTACAAATAATGTTACAAACCACGTCTCCCTGCCAACCACCCAGGGCTCTCCGGTCCCCGCCCTCCCCCCCGGGCAGCCGGACAGCAATGCATGGCCGAAGACTGTTTCACTAGTAGCTGATACATTTAGCAAGATCCTCCCTCTAGGGTGTAGGAGACAATTTTGCTTCCACAGAGAAAGCATTTGCAATCTTTCTCCCGACTGCCGACGTAGGTTCTTTAAACGTGTTCTTAAGGTTTCTTACTGTTACGAAGACCATTCACTGTACTTCCTGAATGTTTCGTTTGCGTTAGTACCTGTTTGCAGTGCAGGGTGACCTCTCTCATGCTGGGAAGTTGGGCCATGGGCATGCACAGACTGTGATGCTTTCTGAGGGTCACCCGTCACGTGAATACATGCAGCCGGCCCCGGCAGCAGAGCCGCTGTAATGAAATAACTTAGCTGAAACCCAACTGAGGGTTGATGGGATCATGTTCGCTGAGTGTGTTGTTTGGCCACGTGCCGTGGTAAGTCTTTAGGACACACTAAGAGTGTGGGTTCCAGTGGGAGAGACGGGTGAGGAACACGATAAATCAGTTAAATACACGCGAGAGGGTAATAGGCGCAGAGGAGAACAAGGACGGCTTGGGACACGCTCCACGGCAGGCCGGGCCGTCCTAAAGATGGCGCCCATGCCCAGCCATAGAGATGGGCCCGAGGCCAGGCCTGCAGGAAGGGAGGCAGCCCGCGCGGTGCTGGGTACCAGGGTGGGCGCACAGCACACGCTGCACACAAAGGGAACCGAGTGCAGGGTGAGGGCCGGACGCGAGCCTGCGGGTCCCAGGCCCACCAGGCCTTTGTTCCTTTACTCCCGCAAGGGCCTGGCAGTGCATGTTTGGGTCGAGGGAGGAATCTACCTCCAGCCTTCACTGCCCCATTCATGAGGTGTAATCAGGTTCTGTCCTCGTGCCAGTGCGGTGCCCACAGCAGTTATTTTGCCTCTTCCTGTGTCGATCAGGGGGCAGACCCGCATTGTCGCTTAAGTATAGCCTGTGCCCGCGCCCGCAGTTGTTTAATGGAGCAGCCGTGCCTGGCTCATAACTATTCATGACGAGCAGCAGGAACCAGCTCACACTGCTATTTTTGGTACAAGGACAAGCTCAAGTCCCCAGTGAAGTTTCTAAACGGATCTTTCGAATACGCACAGAGGAGCAGCTCCCCAGAAGGGTCTGTGCAGGTATAGCTGGCCTGGGCATGACACCTGCAGCCCCCAGGAGCACAGATTCCTTTCATTTTATGGGAGTGTTTCACTCTCTGGAACCTTTGCTTTTTTAAGCACAGATGAGAGGATAAGTTAGTTAAACAAATCACGCAGAAGGGTGTAGGGACAGGTGAGAAATCAGGCCAAGCACTTGGATGTGGGCTCTGCGTAAGTGGCGTGATCCAGGTACCTGACCCAGTTACTGTCTGCAGAGGGAGAGTCTGGTTCAGGATCGGGTGCCCCGAGGACCCTGCACCTCTCAGAAGGAAACTCGGGATCTGGGAGGGACTCGGTAGACAGGCGTCCACAGGGTGCCTAGGTGAACCTGAGCGTCCCGGAGCAAGGCTTCGTCCATCTGTCTGCGCCGGGCTCAGAAGTGGGAGAGAGGATTTGGGGCAGGGCGAGGTCCGGGTGATGGCGCGGTTCGGGGGAGTCCCCTGAGACACAGGGTGGAAACTTTCTGGTCCCCTGTTAAAAGTCACCCCACTGGGCCGGAGGGTTAGCTCGGTGGTTCCGGCACTTGCCTCTCAAGCGCAAGGTCCTGAGTTCAATCCCCAGTAACCACATACAATGCTGGGCGTGGAGACTCACACCCACCAGCAATCAGTACCACATACCACAGTGCCGGGCGTGGTGGCTCAAGCCTGTCATCCCAGCACTCGGGAGGCAGAGGCAGGAGGATTGCTGAGGTCGAGGCTTGCCTGGGCTACATAGTGAGCTCAGGGCCAGCCTAAACTACAAAGCAAGACCCTGTCTCAAAAAAAAAAAAAAAAAAGTCACCCCACTAAGGCGAGCCCACCCGTTGGGGGGGTGCCCAGGGCTGCTCGAAGCTGTTCTAATGACCACTGTGCTGGGCTTATGGCTGCCACAGAGCATCTCAGGGACCGAATTATCCCAGTGGCAGCCCCTGCCCACGGGGCATCTCAGTAAACATTATTTTAACATGTAGTAAGTTCTTCCAGTTTTGTAAAAAATCGAGCACCTATTCTCCTAATGTGGATTGCAAAATTAATGCCTTTATCGGCTTTTGAGATTTCTACACAGTATGAAAGATTTTTTGTAGTTTTCTTTCTTTTTCTTTTCTTTTTTTAACTGCGGCCTCTAACTGAATATGATTATACCATGCAGTTTTACCACCTATTTTCATTTACTTTTAGAGAGCAGCTCGCTCTGAGACTAATTTTCTGGTACACAAATTTTGAGATAAAATTATTATAATAATTGCTCTTTTTTACTCCAAAGAGCATTACTGGTTAGGGGAACTAAGCTAATGTCAGGGATGCTAACGAGGTTTGTGACTTGTGACTGTGACAGAAGTATCATGACGCCTGATAGAAACACAAATCCACTGGTGATGCCGTGTGTGCCAGCCAGGGGCCCCCACGTGGCCCTCCTCCCACCAGTGCTGCGATGTCAGGGACAAGGTCACTGTTTGGAAACCCTGAGAAATATCGATCTGTAAAGGTTCTGTGGGTAGATACCGACCCTGTCTCCATGGACAGCTTGTATTTTGTAATCCCAGCACTCGGGAGGCAGGGACAGGAGGATTGCTGAGTTCGAGGCTTGCCTGGGCTACATAGTGAGCTCAGGGCCAGCCTGGACTACAAAGCGAGACCCCGTCTCAAAAAAAAAAAAAAAAAAGAATTTCCTTTGCTGAAGTTTAATGAGTCCCATTCAAATGGGGGGAAACGGCTGACCCCGTGACCTCTCCCTCCGCCGCCCGATGCTGGCAGGGTCAGACCTGCACACAGTGCCAGGCTGACAGGCCCTCTACCGCCCCTCCCCTCTTTTCTCCCCAGTAAGAACACCCGGACCTCAGACACACTGAGCAAGCAACAGCAGACTCTGAGAATGCACATCGACATCCCCAGGGCGCAGCTTCTCATCGAAGAGAGAGACACAATGGAGACCATCGGTAAGGCGCCCGGACTGCCACCCCGCCGCGCGGCTGCTGCGGCCCTGCCTCCTCGCCCCACACCCAGAGCCACGGAACGTGCCAGTGGAGCGGCCCACGTGCTCTGTGGTCATGCAAGTTTAGGGGACGCGTTAGCGGATGAGGGGGCAAGTGCGAGCCCAGCTCCTGGGAGAATCCCCACTTCTGCTCCTCGGGCCCTGCCGGGAGGCGCTCACAGCTGCTGCGAGGCTTGGACCCAGCCAGGAGCTGGCACTGGCAGCCCCGTGCCGGAAACCAGCTGTCTGCCTGCCTCCTCAGAGCTCCGTGAGGCTCTCACGCCAGCCTCTCCACGGTGCCCTCCCGGCCCACCCCGGGACAGGGACACTCTCCGCCCCTTGTTTGGTTTCGGAGCAGCCGCTGCCATGCAGGTGTGTGGTTTGCCCAGCCAGAGCCTGGCGTCTGGACCCGAGGAGCCGAGGACGGGGTCAGTCCACGTGGGCTGGTGCATCCAGAGCTGTCCTGACGCCAGACCCTGGGCCGACGGCGTTTTCCAGCTGTGGGGAAAGTCGACTCGAGGGCCTCTCATGGGCCCTGGGCTCCGACTGCGAGAACCCAGCACTGCTCCGCTGTTCTTGTCTGGCCAGGAGTGGTTAGCCTCGTGCTCAGGAAGGCCCGGCGTTCCCTGGCACCAGCCTGCAGCCCACTGCCGCGCTCCTGATGGGGCTGCAGCCAGAACCCGCAGCGCGCTGTGGCGCCATGAATGAGAGTGTCGCGTGGCCCCAGGGCCGCCCCCTTGTCAGGAGCTGTCTTCGTACAGAGGCCACGCATTGCAGGGCTGGGGGCGGCGGTGGGTCAGCCCCACGCCCAGTGCCAGCACCCGCAGTGGCATCAGCCGCGTGGCAGCACCGCAGGGACACTCCCAGACATCTTGGCAGCCCTTCCCGTGCCTCTCTGCCAAGAAATGTGATTCTAACTTCAAGAGGTTTCCTTTCCTGCCAGAGCATGAGGAATTGGATTTTGAAAGATTCACTCTGTTCAGGGCCTTTTTTGGGCATAGAAGCTTCGCCAAGCTGCTCGTGACTCTCCGTCGCTGCGCAGTGTCGGGAAGCTGCCGCCAGCCCCGACTCCCTGCTGAGCTCGCCCAAGTGTCACCATGGGCTGCTGTCCTGGGAACTGATGGAGAGCAGGGTCGTTTGTGGAGAAGCAGATTAGTGCGTGCACCGGAGTAACCAGAGCTCGGAGAGCAGAGGAGTCAGTGCTTTCTGAAGACTGACCGCCCCCCCCCCGTTGTTCCCCTGGGAACATTCGGAAACGCAGCCCAGAGCCGGCCCGGTGGGGAGCACGTCCCGTAGGGAGCACACCCCGTAGGGAGCACGTCCCATGGGGAGCATACCCTGTAGGGAGCACGTCCCATGGGGAGCACGCCCTGTAGGGAGCACACCCCGTAGGGAGCACGTTCCATGGGGAGCACACCCCATAGGGAGCACGCCCCGGCGGGAGCATCCCCAGTAGGGAGCACACCCCATAGGGAGCACGCCCTAGAGGGAGCACCTCCGGAGGGAGCATCCCCGGTGGGGAGCACGTCCTATAGGGAGCACGGCCTGTAGGGAGCACGCCCCGTAGGGAGCACCCCCAGCAGGGAGCACCTTCGGTAGGAAGCACACCAGGTAGGGAGGAGCCCTGCAGTGTGGTCTCCAGAGCAGAGCTTCTGAGTGAGCATCAGGGCCGGGCAGGCATCCGGGAGGGGCTTCCGCCATGCTTGGTGACACCTTTATCTTTCTCGGGGAGCCTTTGCAAATGCCTAAACCCCAAAGTCCACGAAAGGAGCAGCCTACGGTAAGAAGTGCCAGCTAGCGAAGGGCAGGCAATCCCCGAGGGAGCAGAGGCCGCTGCGGGGGACGGCTGTTCCCTGAACCGGGCTCCGCCGCCCACGCGGCCTGAGCGCCCCTTTTTCAGTGCGAGCGGGCCCGTTAGCCACCCTTGGCCCTCACGGCGAGGCACTGGCGTTGGCAAGAGGAGAGCAGGCCAAGGGGAGACCGCAGTGGGTAACGCGCTGGCTTCCTTCCCCTCCTGTCTCACCCGCAGATGACCGCTCCACCGTCCTGCTGACGGATGCTGATTTCGGAGAAGCCGCTAAACAAAAGTCCCTGACGGTGACTCATACAGTCCACTACCAGTCGGTGTCTCAGGCCACCGGGCCCTTAGTGGACGTGTCGGACGCTCGGCCGGGCACGAGTGAGTGGTCACCTCCAGTTACACTGTGTGGGTGTTACGCCGAGAGTGTCTCCCTGGGCCCTGCTGGGCGGGGGGCTCACTCTGGGCCTACGGAACGGATGGGTCAATGACGCCTCTTGTTGAAGCGTCGTCCTAGCCTGGTCCCAGCCGCTACCAGCGCTGTCAGCTGAAGCCAGTAACTCTTTATACTGATTTACTAGGAAGAGTGCTAGAAATTTCAGGGCAAAATTTTTTTATTGGGACAACTCAAGAAAAGGAGAAAGTAATTAATTAACATTGGAACAGAAAGATGGTGTCATACATGTTCTCGTGCCCTGCATGATACAATACACAAAGCAGATCACGTCATTCTGGTTTGCCAGCTGAGAAGGCAGAGCCTCAGGATGCCAGGCAGACTGCTGAGGTTGGCACAGAAAAGTAGGGATGCCAAGACTCAGCTCCAGATCTGTGTCCTCAGAGCTTAGAGGTTTACTTCCTAAACACGCTGAAACAGCTCTAGTTCTGGTTAATCTGGAGATTCAGTTGGTTTTATCATTATATTTGCATCCATGATACATGCAAATTAATTACTGCAAAGAAATTAAATCCCTTTAAATGTATCTTGAGCTTATTAATTAGATATCTTGTTTCTTTATAATTGAAATTGTTCCTGGGTCTCTAACACAGGAACTGATGTCTGGATGATTATCACTTAGGGAGCTCGGATGTCTAGCTTTTAAATCCCACGCCCTACGAAAGTTTATGTTCTTAGAGTAGCGCGTTATAATTAGAAAAACAAGTCCAACGCGGAAGGCTACTCTTCACAGCTCTGGCGCGGGAAGCAGCCGCGAAGCAGCCGCGAAGCAGGGGGAGGTTTGCGCCGGGACCGCCCGGCTCGAAAGCAGCACTGCAGCTCCCAGGGAAGAGTCCGCACCGCGGCTGAGGCTCCTTCGGGAATCGTCTGGAGAGGCGGCGGCTCACCTTCCCTTCCTTCCTGGAGCGCAAGAGCACGTTCGGAGGAAAACGCGGGGGACGCGTGTGAGAGGCCCTCTCCCGAGGGGTGTCTGCGCCCGGCCCCGAACCAGCCTGTCACGTCACCCTGCGGCTGCGGCTGCGGCCTGCGGTTAGCCCGGCCTGGCTTCCAGCAGCTCAGGGCGCTGCCCTGATGGATTTCTGAGCCGTTACGCGGTAACTCAAACCCCAAAGGTCTTCGAGACTGAGGAGTCTTTGGCTTCAGCTTCCTGTGGCCTACTCATTTCGGAAGCTTCTGGAAACAGTATCAGGAGAGCAGAAAAAAGGGCAGGGCCCCCCCCCACCCTTTGCATGTGTTTAAAATACTGATTCCTGGGTTCCCTTCTAGGGATTCTAGCCCAAGCGGTTCAGAGCAGACTGTGCGCCGTGAACAATCGCCTGGGCTCCCCAGGGAGAAACCTGCTCCCAGGGTCCCAGAGACACCCGGGAACTCGGGGAGAAGCGTCCGCCAGGCCCCTCCCCGAGCCCCGTAGTGCCGCGGCACAGGATGCCCTCCAGCCTGCCGGGCCCTCAGCACGCCAGTGCCGTCTGCCACATGCAAAGCCGCTTGTGTCCGCCTCCCCCCGGTGTTCAGCGGACAGAAACGCACACAGCCTCGTCAGCTACGCTGGACAGAAAGCGGCGCAGGGCTACCGGGTACATGAGCGGGGCCCTAGAACCCCGAGAAGCAGCTTGAGAGGCATTTGAAATATCAGCAGAGACACAGAGCTGAGTCAGACTCAGAAGCTGTAACCCGGAAGAGGAGCTGGGCCGGAGGCGCCTGGGGTGGGGGCACCTCCCGCCTGGGGTTAAGAACCCTCCGTCCTGTTCAGCACGGCTCAGTCACACGGGCGCTGAGGAGACCGCAAGATGGTGGTCGCTTCTCTGCGTGGGGAAGGCGGACGCTACACAGGAGCTTCTCAGTAAGAGCTAGACCGAGTGGAGCCACGTGAAGAGTGGACAGCGGGGACCCCTCAGAGGAGGAGGCGGGGCCGAGGCCGGCAGGAGCGCAGGGCGGCCCCGGGGCCCGGGTGCGGGGGGCAGATGCGGCCCTGCCGCACGGCCAGCTGCTGGGAGAGCGGTTGGAGAAACAGTCATGCCGCCTGTCAGCCTCCTGTTGTGAGAGTTTGGGTCCTTCCCTGGGGTCCCGCCTGGCCTCCCGAGAAACCCCACGGCTTGGGAACAGCGTTTCCCTCTTCTGCGAGGGGGTGTCCACTCATCCCGGCCGCCTCCTGAAATTCGCGCGTCACCAGCCTCTGGTTCCTCCCTCCCCGAGATGGAAGTACTCGTGCATCGTCCACAGTACGCGGTGCGCCAGGAGGGGTCTCCGGGGTCATTCCCGGCGAAGCGCTCCCAAGCCGCCGCGAGCGATGCAGTTTTAGGCAGAGTCAGCAGTGGGCTGACTGGCCCCGGGCCAGCGGGGGAGCCGGACAGGCACGAGCTGCCGGGGCTTGTCGGCGCCGACCAGGGGCCTGCCTGCGTCTGCTCAGCTCACCGGCCAGGCCTTCTCTCCGCGGCCCAGTCACAGCCGGAGACTCGCGAAACAGGCCTCGGAGCCCTCAGGTTCTGCGTGAGAGGATCCCGCCACACAGGCAGACATCCTCGGAGAGCTGCCTTCGCCTGCTCTGAACACGGCCACGTTCCCCTTGTCGCGGCTCTAGATGACGTGGAGTCACACCCCTCTACACAGCAGTGAGGCTGCATCCGGGGCAGTTAATAACCCGGAGACCACTGGGGCATAGAGAAGAAAAGTATAGGTGCCGCAGACGCTGCACCATCTTCTGAGAGGAGCCTGGGATACCTGAGTGGTCTCCGAGGATGGCCTCCTCCTCACGAACAGAGCCGGCGCCATATCCCCGTTTCCTCAGCTCCCAACAACATCCCTGGGCCGTGCTGCCACGACAGGAATTCTTTATCAAGAAGAGTGTCTAGAATGTGTCATTTGCCCACCAAAGTGAGTGCATGGCAAAAGTCACCTTTCCAAATGTTAGATTCACTTGCCAGCGACACGTTCTTAGGACAGGAGACGCGGCAGCCGGCCCGCTGCTTGTCTCTCTCAGTGCAAGCACACTTCTGAGCCTGGGCTCGGTCCCGCCCTCCCCGGCAGCTCACAGCGACTGGAAATCGGAGCCTCGCTCATGTCCTTGCCCAGCGCCGGCCGCGGTGGCTGACACACAGCAGACGTCAGTGAGTGCTTTAAACACAGTCGAGCTCTGAGGTCAGAATGAGGGAGGGAGGGAGGCCTAGGACCCCATCCTGCCCTTCCGGCTCCCCGCGCTCTCTGCTTAACGGGGGTGGGGTGTTGCATCCTGCCCTCCTCCAGCACCTCTTCTGATTGGCTCATAGCCCCCCTCCATGTTCATGGAGATTTGCCAACAAAATCGTTCTGAGGAAAGTTTAAATCCATTTTTCCTACTTGCAAAATACAAAGAGATGATAGATGACGAGGGTCCGTCTTGCCTTTCTGCTCATTTTTACCCAGAAGCCTCTCCTGTGTCGCTTATGCAGTGTCCCGGGTGCCTGCCACGCACTCGAGACCCGGCCCTCGGTACCATGAGGCTGGGGTGCGGAGCCCTGGGGACTCCAGACTCTGGGGCCTCGGCTCCCTCGCACAGGGCGGCAGCATGCGTGGGTGTGACCTAGCGGCCCCTCTAAATCCCACATGAACTCCACCCACCACGAGGCCAGCGCTGAGCACACCCCTTGCATTAGCTGGGCACGACGACAAGACGCCTCTCTGGTCAGGACAGGCGCCTTCTTCTGTATTTTTGACCCACAATTGGCTGAACTCAGCCGGGGCCGGGGTGCGGGCTGGAAGGAGCAGCATAGCTTTCAGCTCGCCATCTGTCACAGCGCCCTCTGAGCATGGCACTCACTCTTTTGGCAGTTCCTCTGGCCACCCTCTAAATCGAGCTTTGATGCTTTCTCACCCTCTGTCCCAGTCACGCTGAGTCTTGGCATCATGAACCAGCAGTGCCAGGGATCCTCCTGCACCTGCTCTTGCACAGGCTGCTAAGGCATCACCGCCGGGACCCGTGGCGTCCGGCACACCTCGTGCCCAGCGCCGCTGCGGGCCCAGGCTGCTCCAGTGTGAAGGAGGCAGGGATGCCACCGCCTGCGAGGTGAGGGGACAGGCCCGCGCTCTAGGTCACTTGGCCAGAGAGATTCAGCAAGTGAATAATTAAACCGCACTTCATTCCTGGCCTGCCTGACTCCAAAGCTCTGCCCCTAACCACACACAGCCAGTGTGTGAGCACGCACGTGTTTGTGTGTGTGTTGCACAATCAGCACTCTACATCGGTACGATTTGCACCTATAAATTCAACCAACAGAGGATTGGTCCCTAAGCAATACAGCGCAGTGACCATTTACCCTGTGTTAGGTACACGGAGTCTAGTGGTGATCTAACATGCATGGAGGACACGTGGAGGTCATGTGCAGACACTGTGCTGTTTTCCATAAAGGGCTTCTACACTCACGCCAGCTTCCAGCGTGGGTTACATCTGTGCTGTTGAGCATGTGTAGCGCTCACACCCTGTCACCAGCAGCACCAAGGACCCCCGGTCCTCAGGTGTCCACGATGTGTCCAGCAGCACAGCGTGCAGTGAGCCCCGGTGAGCACTGCGGCTCAGTGGGGCTCCCACACCTCCCAGGTCCACCGTTTCGGGGTGGCAGCTGCTGAGCAGACATGGGAGCCGTCAGCAGGGACTAGGAGGAGATTAGTAGAATAAATAGAAAGAGATTAGTACACTGAGCACAGGACACAGGACATGTTCTGTAACCCTGTTACCCACAAAATCCTCTCTCATCCTGAGTTCTGGATAATTAAAAGAATTGATTCAATGGGCAAGGACGGTGAGGTATAGACAACGTGCAGAAAGGCCGGGAGCTGTTATTACCATTTACCCTGTAACTCCCTGGCTGCTCAGCAAACCTGAGGCCCAGTCACTGAGTTTCATTTACATTAGAAAGCCGGGGAGCCTGGCCATGTACTTTCCGAGCAGGGGTACTAAATCCCCTGACAATGAGCTGGCAGGTTACACAAAGGCATCGCTGTGTGGAGCCCAAGTTAAAATTTTACTTGGGCTGCTGTCTCAGAAGCGATCACAGAGTTCACTTCAGGTTCGAAACTAGGCTCCCAACTTGATTGTTTAATTTTTTAAAATGTGTCACGTACCCTCGTGCTGAGACAATTTTGACTCCAGAATGCTCGACTAGTGAAGAACAGAACTGCAGGAAACTAATGTCATGACCCATATTCTCAACGTTATCAGGCCACTCATAACACTGTCCTCATCTGGGAAAAAAGGGCGATGCACAAATTTAACTTGAAAGAGCCGCAGCTCCTCACGGGGGCTGACACGCGCGTGGCTTTCCAGCGCAATGGTCCACTCGGGCCATCTCAGTGTGGAGGGGACCCCGGGGCGGGAGACCTCGGTCCCGCCTGCGGAGAGGACTCGGGGAAGGAAGCAGGCGAGGCCAGGGGCTGGAGCTCGCCCTCGAGGGACCGTCCAGCGGCGCCCGACACCCAGGCCAGGAGGAGACAGGCTCTGAACGATCCGCAGCGGCAGCTGCAAGACTCTTAGAGAAGAATAAAAGTGTGACTCTTCAAAACTTATGTAAGGGACTGGGTAGTTTTCGGGGAAAGATTCATTAGCATTTAAATAACAAGCTGCACTTGTTTAAGCTCCACTTAGCAAGTCGATAGTGCCTGGAAGACGTTTAGCCTCCCACTCCTGCCGATGTTCCGCACCTCTGAGGACCCTCTTTCCCCCATTTGAGAGGAGAGACACAGTTGTCAGTCACAGCTTGCTGCACAGAGCAGAGGCCAGCACTGGTGCATAACTCACTTGCATTCTAATCAGGGCCAAAAATATATCTCCCGGCAAAGTCTTCCGTGGAATCTCACAAGTGAAAGATGGAATGTGTCTCAAAATCAATGCCCTGAAGAGTCCACACGGAGACCGGGTACTTTGATGATCTAGGAAATCTCACAGCGAATTGATCCGGGTGCGTCTTCATGTTCCTCTGCAGCTTCAGGAGGGATGGATAGGTTCAAAGTCTAGCACCCCGAAACTTGCCCAGAGGAGACTCTTCCACCCCCACCAGCGTCAGCCCGTCGCGCCCCAGCATCCAGCACTTGCACTCCAGTGAGTCCTAGACAAGCCACGGCCACGCAGACGGCAGGACAAAGCCCTGGAGGCCGAGAAGCTCGAGGCATCTGGACCAAAAGGCAGAGGTCGAGGCTGGGTGCCCCTCTGTCGCCTACCAGCTGTGTCTCGGGCTCCCAGCTACCATTGCTCCACCTTAGGCTGTGGGTTCCAGAGATGCTGTAGGCTCTGCGGATCCTCAGCGAGCCCCGCTCGCAGGAGCAGGCAGCTAAGCAGCCGCAGGCCTGTCCCTGTCGCGCTCCTCTCCATTTTGGCCTTTTGAAGGCATTGCATTCATGCTGAGCACTGAACAGCCTGCTGTGTTCAGGCCTGACCCTCTTGAAAGAGAAGTGTGTAGATTCCTTTTGGAGGAGTAGAGACTTCACAGGGGAAAAGGCTCTTGTGCGACCCAGGCTGACTTCAGACTGGGCCCCAGGAACACTATCCGGGTCACTGAGCCTGTCCCCTTGCCCACGAACTCCAAAACGGAGGCCCTGCGGCCCACACCGGAATCTCACATTCTTCGCCTCCAGAAGTTCGTGTTCTCAGCTCCCCAGAGTCAAGTCCAGTCCACGCCACTGTGGCCGTAGCTCCCAGATTCGGAGAACACAAGGCCGCCCGCAGCAGCCCCCAGCACACAGCACCCTGCGCTGGGGGGTGGCGGCACGTGACGCCGGAAGGCCATCAGACCCTGTGTTCTCCATGTCCCATAATCTGCACCATCTTTGCCGACACTCGGCTGCATCAAGAGACGGGCTCCCTGGTGGGGGTGGGGGTGGGGCCCGGCAGCAGGCAGCAGGCCGCACAGCAGTGGTGGAGACGTCGGCGCCCTGCTGGTTTCCTCGAGCACAGCGGCAGCCGCCGCCGGGTGCCGGAGAGAAGAGAAATACGGCTCCGCTTCGGGGGCCAGAGTCCAAAGCCAAGGTGCCCCCAGTCCGGTCTCCCTGTGCAGCCTGCTGGGGAAAATCCGCCCCACCGCCCCCCGCCCCGCCGGCCCACGCTGGACCCGCCTGTGCTCAGGCCCGGCCTGCACGCTTCTGCTTCTCTTCCACCCCGGCCTGGCGCATCCCCCCGTGTCTGCCGCTGCGCTGGGCACCGGCCATACCAGGCTCAGGCCCCCCAGTCCGCACGGCCTCACCCTTGCAGGGACCTGCAGGGACCTGCCGGACCTCACGGCGAGTGCCCGGCTTCGGGGTAGGGAGTCCCGCCGGGGAGACACTCTCGCCCCGAGACCGCACAGGAAGGGCACCAGGTCTGAGCGCCTTGGGCCACAGCCCCTGCTTCACGGAAGAGGCTGGTCCTCAGGGGGTTTCCGTGCCCGTGACCAGGTAACGGAACGCAGAGGGCCACGCCAAGGCCCAGGGCGCTCTGCACCCAGGACACGCTCTTCCCTCGGGACAGGGCCGCCTCCTGCGGAAGTATCAGGCGAGTGAGGCCGCGGGGTCACGGGGCTCCCAACAGCAGCGTCCGGGGGGCGAGCAGGGGCTGCCGCGTCCTCCCGGGTCCGCGTCAGACGCTGTGCCTGGCTCTTCACAGACCCCACCACGCGGAGGAGCACCAAGGCGGGGCCCGCGGCCCGGAACCGCTACGCCAGCCAGTGGACCCTCAACAGGCCCCACCCCACCGTCTCCGCACACACCCTCACCACGGACTGGAGGCTGCCGACGCCCCGGGCCGCGGGCTCGGTGGACAAGGAGAGCGACAGCTACAGCGTCAGCCCCTCGCAGGACACAGGTGCGGCCCGCGCCACGCTTGCGCCCTCTCCCGCCCACCCGGTGCAGAAGGAGCTGTCTCAGCCTCAGCCACGGCTGCCCACAGCGGCTCCCGGGGCGTCTGCCCGCCCGCCTCTGGGCTCAAGGTGCTGCCCTTGGCCTGCGCGCGAGGCCCAGCACCCCTCTAGGGAGCACGGGCCGACCCGAGCCAGAGCAGGGCCGGCTCGCCGGGCGAGGTCAGTCACCTCGACTGCAGCTGACCGCAGAGCCGGCTTCGCTCCTGAGCGAAGACAGGCCTAAGAATAGCGCTGCTACCCTCCACCCCTCCTTACACGCTGGAAAGAAATTATATCTGCTCCTAATTGTGGTAGAAAATGTTAATATTCGTTTCTCTTTTCTTCTGGATGATATCCTTCAAAAACAGCCTTCCAAGGGTAGAGCACCCCGTGAGAATTTATTTTTATGCCTGCTATTGCTTTTAGGTTCTCAGAGTTCCAAAGAGGTGACTTCAAAACTTTTCAGATTTAAAATGCAGGGGTTTTTCTGACCAAGATGCCATGGGCTGGATGGAGGGCGTGTACGCGCTGATCTTTGTCCCGGCTGCTTTCCGGTCTCCGGACCGCGGACAGCCGTCCTGCCCAGTGCCCAGTGGTCAGTTTTTGGCAAGGCCCGGTTTCTGTTTTGGAAGCAGCATCACGTGGCCGCCGCTGGGCGGGGCTGCGGGGGGCGGGGCGGGGCTGCGGGGGGCGGGGCGGGGCTGCGGAGGTCGCGGCGAGGCAGTGCGGCCCTGCTGTCCCTGCCGCTGAAGCATCTGCACAGTACAGATGGATCTGCAGCGGCAGCCCCGCACCCAGCCCTCTGCACCAGAAGCAGGTCCCTCGGGGCGCATGACTTATTCATGGGCGTGTCCGCGGCGGGGCCAGCTGCCTGCAGGGGTTCCACCGCAACTGACCCTGCTGAGGCTGCTGCCATGAGTCCGAGTGGCAGGGGCCTTGCCAGCTGAGATGGGGTTGGAAAGAGGGCGGAGCAGGGCACAGCCAGGGCCTCCCGGCTCTGGCTAGAGCCGAGCCGCCCGCCCTCCCTCTCGCCCATACAGATCGCGCACGGAGCAGCATGGTCTCCACGGAAAGTGCCTCCTCCACCTACGAAGAGCTGGCCCGGGCCTACGAGCACGCCAAGATGGAAGAGCAGCTGAGGCATGCCAAGTTCACCATCACTGAGTGCTTCATCTCAGACACGTCATCCGAGCAGCTGACGGCAGGGACAAACGAGTACACAGACAGCCTGACCTCCAGCACCCCGTCCGAGTCGGGGATCTGCAGGTTCACCGCCTCTCCCCCCAAACCTCAGGATGGAGGACGAGTGGTGAACATGGCAGTTCCGAAGGCACATCGGCCAGGTGAGGGCCGCGGGGCGACCCCAGGGGCCATCTCCTCCCGCCTCACACACTAGTGCTCTCAGAGCTCCCGGGCTCCCCACCGTTCCAGGGCCCAGGGGTCGGGGTGGCGGGTCTGTGTAACAAATCAGTTCCTTATTTTGCTCGTGAATCTGAGGACGGAAGTTTGAGTTGGGAGGTTCAATCCACATCCAAAGTGGCTCACGCATCTGCCACGTGGCTGTGGGTGGTGCCATCCCATAAAGTCCGTCTGCATAGTGACTTGATGTCTTCACATTAGGGTGACTTAATTCTAAGAGCAAGTGGTTCAAGAAACAGAGAATAAAAATAGTTTCTCAAGATTTGTCTGGAAACAGACTCTATCGGTCAGTTTTCCATTGCTGTATCAAAATACCTGATGCAGGATACTTTGCAGAGAAAGAGGTTTGTTTGGCTCACAGTGTTGGAAGTTCAGGGCATGGAACTGGCATGAGCTCAGCTCTAAGGAGGATCTTATGATGTGTAGCATCATGGTAAGCATGTGTGGAGAGCACGTGATCACATGGTGGTCAGGAAGTCAGAGCAGAGGAGTTCTATGGAGAAAAGGCACTCAGGGTTTCGTGGGAGCCACTTTAATCTCCTCCACGGGAAGCACCTCTGAGACCCAGTGTCCTCCCACGTGGCCCCACCTCTTCAAAGCCCCCTACTTCCTAACATGACACACTAAGAACCGAGCTTCTAACACGCACATCTCTGGGGACGCCCTCAGACCACATCCAGACCACAGCCCTGACGCAGCACCACCCTTGCCACACCTTGCTGTCCACATAGTCACCAAGCTCGCGGTAGAGACAGCCCTGCTTCCCCTGCTTGGTGAGGAGAATGTCAGAAAGGCAGGGTGTCCTCTAGGGACGCCCGGCTAAGGCCTTGGGAAGACTAGCAGTCTCGGCCGGAGCTTGGCTTCCCTGGGAGACTCAGGGACAGGAAGTGGCAATGCGGGGCCCATGGACGGTCTGATCATCAGTGTGACTGGGTGTGAGTAGTCCTGGTTTATGAGTGAGACTCACAGCACTCAGTTGCTGGGGCTGGTGGATAAAATAAATGAACAGGGAGGTCCCACGGGGGACAGTGGGCGAAGAGGTCAAGGACAGTGTAAGACTTGTCAGACGGCCAGAAGTTCATGTGTTTCTTAAAGGAAAAAGCCAACCAGGTCCTGCAGTCTGACCCCAAGTGGAAATGGAGGGCTTGCCTGAGCTTGTCTTTAAGGGAAGCCGGAAATCTGGGTTTTATTCGGAGACCTGTAGCTTTCAGTGTTGTCTCTGGAATTTGCAAACCACTGCTCAGCACAAGTAAAACAAACCTCAGACTGAATCCAGCCCACGGTGGCACTGTGGTTCTCGTGCAAACGACCCCTTTTCTTCTCTTACAACATGAAATAGCTAGCTGCCTGCAAACTTTCCTTGGTAGATCATCTGGGCTTGTGGAATCCACTTTTATTTCTCATTTTACCATTTTTCAGAACCACTAGGCTGATCTTATCTCAAAAATTTATCTTCACTCTTGAATTATTGCAATTCTCTTGGGCTTTATAGCGTAAGGTCCAGCAGAAATGAGTCTTACAAATGCATAAAAATATATAAAATAAGAATTGTCTATCCTGCCAGTAATCTTCCAAATAGACTCAAGATTCATGCCAGCATACAATAAAGAATGATGGCTTCATTTATTTTCTTTCTGTCTCCCTCCACAGAGGAACGATGAGCTGTTATTTGTGGGTGTTTTTATTTCAAGTATTTTTTATTGTTGCCATTTATTTGCAAGGCAAATCCAGAACAGTGTAGGATAAATGCCATGGTTTTGAGAGCTGCTCGTAGGGTGAGGAGGACAGAGGGGGGGAAATGAGCCAGTGGACGTTTTGTGCGGCCCACTCTGGCTCAGTAGCTGCGTCTGTGAAGAGGGTCTAGCATCGGTCCCTATGCCTTGAGGCTGTGTAAGAGCCGGCCAGGTAAAAGAGTGTGTTCATCAACTTTGCAACCACTGCAGCTCCCAAGAGAAGTGAAGTCAGGAAGAAGAGCCTGCTTTGGCTCAGGTTTCAGTCCATGGTGCGCTGACAGCAGGGAGAGGGGCGGGGTGCCCCCCGTGACTCCACACGACGCCCACAGAAACAGGGCCCTCGTGGCAGGAGGGTGGTGGAGGACAGCCGTGACAGGGCAGCAAGAAGGGGGGGCTGGGAGCGCACGGGCCCTGCCTGGGGACAGCCCCAGGAGCGGCTTCCTCCGGCCAGGCCCACCTCCTGAGAGGCCATCCGCGGACGCCCCCGTCCAGTCCCTCTGTAGGCCTCGCGCCTCGGGGGAGCAGCCTCGGGTTGGGGCCCGCGCCGTCAACCCAGGAGCCTCCGGGCACATCTCGGAGAACGCGCTCGGCGATCCTGCTGTCTCTGTGGCCTCATGGGGAGTCCCTGTGGGCCTCCAGCCCCTTTTCCTGCCGTCATTCGTTCCAGTGGCCTCTGAAGTCCTGAAGGTGCCCACGCCAGGGGGCATCACCCTTGCAGCACTTCCTGCCGCTCTGCGTAGGGATGGCCGCCATTCCCCTGTGAGCCCGACTCGGCTTGGGATGAGCCTGGGGTGGGTGACTATCCTACTTCTGCAGGCCTTTCGCCAACTAAAGCCTTGGCATTTCTCTTGGATGACGTGTTGTCCATATTGCTGGACTAATAATTTCTTCAAAGTTTGTATTTTGTTGCCTGAATCCATTAGAGCAGCTGAAAGATCACAACAAAGTGACTATCGGCTTAATGTATTATTTATATAAAGCAACTTTAGGACTTTAGGTATAAATAATTTCTTAAATCAATGTGTGTTCTAATGTCCACAGACTTTGTTTTGTCTACCTCCAGATGACTGTACTTAATTGCTTAATATGCTTTAGAAAAATAATTCACCCTTGGAAGTTTCTCCATTGATTCTTTATGAATCAGCTAGAGTCAACATGGAGCAGAGAACACATCTCAGAACAGCCCAGGCCCATTGTATGGGAACAGAGCTGAGGCCACCATGATACTGAAGAAGAGTACTGCACTGAGTGCTGTTTTATTTTGTTTTTGGTTTTGTTTTGTGGGGCTGGGGATGGAGCCCAAGGGCTTCACACTGAGCTATATCCCTCGCTCCTTTTTATTTGTTATTTTGTGACAGGGTCTTCCTAAGTCACTTATTAAATCCAGAGTGAGCTCAAAATTGAGTGCCTTTTATTAGGGACTCACTGACAGAAATGCGGCCCTGGGGCTGCAAGACCTGTTGGGTCCCTGTGGTCTGGGTCAGAAAGAGCACCAGACTAAGTTACCCCAGCCTCCGTGTGCCTACTGGTTTCTTCCACAGTAATACCAAAAACTCAGCCATATTGTCCAGGGTCCAGTCAGGAACTCCACGTGCCCCTCCAATGGATTTATCTATCTATAGTTCGCTGAAAACTTTGCATATTGTTGGAAAGCCAGTCAAGACCTCCACACAGGCCCAGCAGTTGCAGTTCAAGATGGCCGCCACCATGTGACTCAGAATCACCAGAATTCAAGGTCGCGGTCTACCCTGATGCCCACTAGTGAATGTGTATAAATGGGCAGCAACTCTGGTGGTGCTTCTGAACCCTGCCCCTTCCCGGTGTCCTCTCAGGGTTCTAGACAAGGTCAACCTCAATCTGTTTCTGCTTATGGTCTTCCAAACCTCTGGACAGCTTTCTCCTTACGATTAGCCCTTCCTCTCCTTGGTGACCCCTGACCTCATGTACAAGTCTTCAGTACCAATAATTGCAAACTTTTGTGACCTCCAAAATTTAAGTTCCTTATGATAAATTGCAATCCAGTTACGTGAACTTTAGCAGAGGATAAAACAGGAAACATTACCTTCATCTCTGTCTCTTGGGGGTCTACCAGGTCTGCAGTAGGCTCACAGGCTTCTAGAAATGGTATTGGATACACAGAGAGCACAGGTCGGGCGTGTTGTACATGCTTTACATGGTATGACTGACTATGTCACAGTCATGTTAATGGCTAGATTAACCCGTTGGCTAAAGTACTGTAATCATCACAGATGATTCGTCAAGTACAGGGGATGTACAAGTCCCCTCCATCTTCTAGCCAACTTTTAATCAAGACATTATTTTCTAATAGTTCCCTTATCAAAGCATGAGAGAATCTCTTCTACAGATAGTGGGCCCCCATGAAATATGGGTGACTAAGCATCAGGCCGACTCAGAATCTAGCTGTAGATTTGAATTTTTAAGACATGCATTTTGAGTAAAATACTGCTTATTGTTTTCTTCCATTATGAGTGGCTGTTTCTACCTTCAGAAACACAAGACCGTCAAAACTCCCCATTCCTCTGAGGGGTCACGGAAATTTCAGCGGCTTCTCTTCCTCTGGGTCAGGGCAGCGTGCAGCACTTCGGTTACAGAGCCTCTTCTTGGTTGTGACAACACTATGAGCCAGTTTGTGACACTCTGGGATTACCACTGCCTCCTTAGGCGTGCTGTTCGTCCTGCACGACCGAGATGGCACTGCAGGGAGCTCTGACAGCGGTCTGGAGCACCTGGTGCGCGGCCTCGGGCGGCCTGTGCTGGCCTGGGGGAGGGGCTGGCCCTGGAGAGGTTCCTGTGTGGCGGCCCCGCCCGTGATGAGCTGAGGCTCCTCTGGCTGCAGGCGGCCGTCACTGGCCACCGCTGGCTGATGCGCTGATAGGCAGCGGTTTGCTACCCTCGCTGGATCTTGACTTGAAGCCGTGTGTGCCACTGGCGAGCGAGGGGAGAGACGGCGCCAGCGTGCAGACAGGCCTGAGCCCCGAGGGGCCTCCCGGAGGAAGAGCCAAGCTCTGTGCCGCTTGGCACACACGTCTCGGGCCTGGCTGCCCCTCCCCCGCTCTCCTTCTAGTGCCACTTTCCCTCTACGAAGCCCGCGTAGCTCTTGAGTTGGCCCTTGAGTCAAAGTTAGGCCCCAGAAATCTCTGCCGCCAAGGATGCCAACCCCAGCCTCTCCCCTGTATCAGCCTCAGGACCTGCCCAGATGCCAGCAGCTCCCCCAGAGGCCAAGGCTTTGCCCTCCTCCCCCACCCTCGGTCCCCACCCTCCCCCTTCTCCTTCCTGCTCCACCGGAGTCCGGCCGGCTGTGCTACAGCAGACGCTGCTCTCGGAGCTGGGAGCCTGGTCTCCTCTCAAGTGCAAGGATCTTCGGTGCCTACATGTGTGCATGGGCATACACATGTAAGAGCACACACGTGCACGAGCAAACACACGTGCACATGGGCCCATGCACAAGTGCATCCGAATATTCATGTGTAGCATGCAGCTGTGAGCACACAGGAATACATCTGTAGGCCGTGCGCATATACACCCCGTCTCCTGGGCCCCACCCTGCTGAGAAACCCCAGCTTCTCTGCCAGCTGCTGCGATTTCTTTCCTCCTTTGCTCGCATTTCTTGGTGTCCACTGAGCACCTGCCCGTGTGGGGAGCTGAGGACGTGGGGCGGAGGACACGAGGGAGACCCACTGTCGAAGAACTTTCTTTCCTTGAAAGGCCACTAAGAGCCAGGGCGGTGTCGGGTCCTGGAAGCATTAAGGGGGGGGAGAAGCTGAAAACTGGGGGGCTTCCAGAACGTGGGGGCCTCACACAGGGATGGGGTGATTTGCTGGGAGGAGGAGAGGCCAGCAGGAGCCTCACAGGCAGTGGCCTGGGCTGAGCAGAGTGTGGGCAGAGGCTGGAGAATCCCCCCACCCTGCCCGGCCCAGGCGGACTTTCGGACAGGCCCCGGGAGCCCCGGGCGCGGAGCCTGCGCCAGCCAGTGAGAGGAGCCGTCCACGCTGCCTCTTGCGCCCACTCGGTTCAGACACCGTACGCAGCCTGGCTCCTTCCTGGAAGCCCAGAAATCTCCAAGCCTCCCCAGGCCCAGCAGGCCCAGCTTCCCACAGCTCCCTGCCGCTCTAGGCGCTGGGAGGAGGCATTGGACACAGGGACAGTGGGCTTCTCCCGAGTGGCCCCTCTGCCTAACTGCAAGCTTAGTGCCCGGGTCCCTTTTGCAGCAGCCTCCCGGGCCCCTGTACCCTGGCCGAAGGCCTCAGCTCGGGCCGCGGTCAGTGGCGGCGTGGCAGGGGCTCCCAGAGCCACCGGTGACAACCTAAAGGCTCAGCGGGACAGAAAGTCACTTCCTACCCAGACAGACTCTGTCCTAACCCAAATACGTGACACTCAGACGTGACGCCGAGACACGGCCTGGTTCCACCCTGCCCGCCGTGGCCATCATTTGCCAGCCACTCGCCACGGCAGAGATGGCAGGAAGGACCCCGAGGAAGCGGACGGGGAAGGTAAATCTGAGAAAGTCCAAGAAATAACGCACAATTCAACTAAAAGAAAACGATAGGCCATATGCATGCGTGTGCACACACACACGCATGCGCGCACGCACAGCCCAGTGAGCCCACACAACACAAGCCTCCGGGCCTTCCCGGGTTGTTGGCTCCGTGCTCTCGCACTTTCTGCCCCGAAATGGAAAGACACGAGGCCCCACGTGCGGCGAGAGCTGAGAAGGCCCGTGGCTCACTGCTGCTGCTCTCAAGGCAGGGACCTGCCCACGCCCTGGCCTCGGGCCTCCAGCCTCCAGCCTCCGTAGCTCCAGCAAGCTGCTTCTGGCCTGGCGTTTTCGCCACCGCGTCTACCTCGGCTCCTCCGTGGGGTGATTCGAATACACAGGGCCGCTGAGCGGGGCCTTCGGACTTCAGGCAGGGTGAGCCCGAGCCCAGCCAGGTTCCACTGTGCTGGGGGCCCCCGCGGACCTTGTGGGAACAGCCAGCTCTGTCTTTAACCGGGTGCCCCGACCTGATGCACCTGCTCTTGAGCGCCAGGCGTGCCCTCTGCCAGGGAAGCCTTCTCAGGCTTCTCCTCGAGCTGTTCCTCCATGCAGAGCCGAGAGCTGGTCCGGTGCCATGCCTCCTTCGTGCCTCGGTCTCATTTTTTAAAGTTCACCGGCGTGTCCAGGGACCACAGGATCCTGAGCCCTTAAAAATGCATGAAGCCTCTCTGTGCAAGCCAGACATGGTAATAGGACCTGAGAGCCTGGATCCGCGTATCCGTCTTCCATTACTTATTTAGAGTTTCTCCTGGTTGCCGTTCGGGAGTGGAGATTGTTTTACGAGACAGGTCCAGTTACAGGTTCTCATTACCATGCTGTGACATTAATATTAAACTAAAAATGTGTTAGATGCCTCCACCGCTTCCCCCTGGGCTGCTTCAAATTCCACTTTGGTAACAAGCTCCCAGTTACCTTGTTGTGAGTCTGGTTTCTGTGGTCTTTATGGAAATTTCTAGAACTCAGGACCTCATCCGCCCTCCTTCTTCCGAGTCAGCGTGTGCCCCCTCCAGGAGCAGACAGCAAGCCTGCTCAGGAACCAAGGGAGGGCCCTGTCACGTGTCCCCAGGCCCGTGCCAGCCCTCAAGGGACTGTAAGGCACTTTGCTTTCACGGCCTCTGACCAGGACGGCTCGCGCAGGGACAGGAGGTTATTGCATGAACTCTGGAGCTTGTGGCCAGGAAATGGTTTCACCATCGCCAAGGATCGGCCCGGCCGACTCGGCAGCCTCTCATCTGCGAGGCAGCAGAGCAGAGGAAGCACTGCGGGCCCCATGCTGCCCGGGGACGGCGGCGTCTCTCACCACCAAGCGCAGCGCCACCGCGGGAGGACGGCCAGCAGAGCGCACGCCCCGGGCCCGGCGTGGAGAGCACCGGTCCCGCTGCGCCCGCGAGTGAGCGTGGATGCGGTGGGAAGGCTCTGAAAGTCCGGCTCCAGCTTTCAGCAAAGGGAACAGCTTGTATGTAGTAGGAGCAGCGTCCGTGCCCGGGCCGAGCAGGGCTGGACGTGCTCTCCCTGCACCGAGGGCCCTGCTCGGCGGCGGCGTCCGCTGAGGGACGCGGGCGGCAGGGGGAGGCGCCGGAGACATCGGCCGGCACCGTGACCAGGGACAGAGGGGTCGGTGCCAGCAGTTCATCCGAGCTGCGCAGGGGCGGGAATGAAGCCTCCCGCGGGGGAGAAAGGTGGAGTGTGGCCGTGACAGCGCCTCGCGCTCCCGGCAGGGCAGTGGTGGCACAGCCGTGACCTGCAAGGAAGGCCGGGCCGAGAGGAGGGCCCCGCGCGCCGGTGCCCCTCGGATTGGGCACGCGTGTCTGAGTCTGCAGTGCGGTCATCTCCCTGCGGTGGCATGGCTCTTCCTCTCACTGTGCCCACCTTGCTGTGTCCTTCAAAGCTTTTCATGTATTGGCCCACGTGTGGGAGACGTGGTGGCACATGCAGCGTGGGAAGTTGTGCGGGCACACCACGCCCGCTGCCCCGGGCGCCTCCCAGGCGCTCTCACTCTCACACGCACACACACAGACGCACACTCGGACACGCACAGCGCACACGCAGTCTCTGCTTTGCAGTCTTACATTCCTCTCTCCCAGTCCTCTCCGGCCAGCGTGTCCCCTCTGCGGGCCTCTGACGTCCGCACAGGAGGAGGAGGCAGGAGGCGGGCACCATGGAAGAGCCAGGCCGAGGGGCCAAGCACAGAGGCTGTGGCTCAGCCGCGGAAACCCAGGCAGTCGCCGCCTCCAGTGCTCCTGGGAGCAGAGAACCGAGCCGGGCTTCTGCTCCGGGAGCGTTTGTACAAGGGTGGCTCTGACGTGCGGGGTGCTCAGGGCATGTGCGCCAGGCAGAGAGGGCACCCGAGGCCCAGTGACCCCACCGTGACTCGAGCCCTCAGACGTCAGCTGGCCGCACGCAGGAGACGAGAAACGCGGGCTGATCGCGGCGTGGGACGCTGCCCCCCATGGAGGCCAAGGCCTTCAGAGCAGCTTCTGCCCCTCCCTGGGGGAGGCCAGGAGTCCAGGCCCAAGGAGCACCGCCAGCTCTGCCCGGGGTGCCCACCGCCACTCCCCGGGGAGCAGAGCACGGAGCAGGGCACGGAGCAGTGACGCGGCTTTGGCAGAAAAGGAAAGAGAAGCAGCGAGAGGCGACGACCCCCCGCCGGCTGGGCCTGGAGAGAAGCTGGGCCCTGGCTGTGGAGGCGGAGCTCTGTCCAGACGGCTCTGCGCTCAGGAGAGGGCCCGAGCCCACCCGGCCAAGCAGCAGGCACCGCGAAGGCCCTCCTGGCGGCACGGACAGCCGCCACAGACCACTCCCAGCAGCACCAGCCTCCCCTCCGCCCTGGGGCACTCACTGCACGATCTGTCCCGGCCCCGGTCATCACATGAAGGCAGGGAAAGGAAGACCCGCTCCAGCAAGAGGACCCCCGGGGCTGGGGTGGCGCGAGCACGAAGTGCCTGGAGGACCGCGCTCTGCTCCGGCTCCCGAGCCGGCGCCTGAACCGCAGGAGTCGCAGAGAGGTCATCTGTGGCGCGCTCCGGCGGAAGGGCTGCTCTGTGCGCCGACCAGAGACACAGGCCAAACGAATGCCGAGGGCGGTGCTGGGCAGCTTTGCCGAGCTCCGCCCGGAGACCCCAGCCCTCCGGAGACACCGGCACAGCCTGTCCCCGGCTTCAGCAGCCAGCAGTTCGCCCCGAGGGAGCCAGCGGCAGGAGCAGACGCCAGGCCTGGCTCGGACGCAGGACCCGCGCACCCCGTGATGCACAGGCGCTGTGGCTCTGTGGGGTCCAGCGAGCTCTGAGCATCTGGCAGGGTGCCTGGGGGGACACCGGTCCCCACGTCTGTCATGGCCGGTGACAGGCATTGTCGGGTGAGCAAGTCTGAAGTCAGCCTCGGAGACAGCGGGAGCCGCGTGGCCCGCCTGCCACTGCCGTGCTGCAGGCCAGGGTCCTCCGCAGTCCTCACCTGACAGCATGGTACAGTGCGAGTCACACAAATAAACAGAGCAGTCAAATCAAAGAGCAAATTAGCGCAGCTTCCTCGTTGCATTCTTAGGAATAGACAGTCACTTTGAAGAAATTGGGTACTGTATACACAGATTTGAAAACTGCTCAGCAAGGGAGCACTGATTGCCTAGAAAACGCTCTGCGTGTTGCGTAGAGATTCTTCCGGTTCACTTCCCGGCGACAGCTCTGTGGTGCCCCTGGTGGGACCCGCCTGCACCTGCACCCCTGCGGCGGACCCAGCTGCCCCCGGGGCGGCGGGTCCCCAGACCCTCCCAGGACACCCGCTCCGACACTGGCTTTCGCAGCAGTGGTGTGATCAGCTCACTATCAAGATGCGTGTTATCAGGTCGCCCACATTCAGTTCCCTGTGCAAGGGCGGCCCTGAAGGTGAGCGTGTTTCATGTGATGTTGCTGTGCCATGTGGGCGAGCTCCATGCTGCGGTGTGAAGTGAGATCGTGTAATCAGGGTGAAGATGGCCTGAGAAAGCCAAGGACATGGTGCCGGGGGGTCGGGTCACAAACACCAGTGGCACCGGCGTAACACGAGGATGGGCTTGGCACCCTCCCCAGGAATGGCATCGTCATTCCTCTCACTCTGGGAAAAGGGGCTGGAAGAAAAGAGAGTATTTTGAAAATCTGTACCCTCCCTTAAATTGTATAAAATCCATTATCAGACCAGAGATTTAGCTCAGTGGTTCCGCTGCCTGCCTAGCAAGCACAAGGTTCCTGGTTCGATCCCCAGTAACCACATACCACAATATGGGACGTGGTGGCTCATGCCTGTCATCCCAGCACTCAGGAGGCAGAGGCAGGAGGATTGCTGAGTTCGAGGCTTGCCTGGGCTACATAGTGAGCTCAGGGCCAGCCCGAACTACAAAGCGAGACCCTGTCCAAAAAAATCCACTATCAGCGCCCTGCTTGGTTTTATGACTTGCCGTCCTTTCCTCCTGTCTCCTGGCTGTCCCCTTTCAGGGTGGACGTAAGGCCTCTCTGGGTTCGAGCCCTTTGGAGTGTGCACCGAGCTGGCCAGGCTGCCCAAGCCCTCACTCCGGTCTCTGTGGCTTCTCACCTCAGGGCCGCACAGTGCTGCAAGGAGTGCTTGGGGACAGCATGAGCTCACAGGAAGTTAAGGAACAGAAGGAGTATTTTCAGAAAAGGGCCGAGACTTTTGATGACTTTGGAGTGAGAGAGTGAAGCCATTTGTGCCGGAGACCTATGATTAAGACAAAAACACTCATTAGAAACCGCCTTGTGATTCTCCTCCCGCCTCAGACCCTACACATCTAGAACCCAGCCTGCCCCGTGTGCAGCAAAATCTATTTCCTGGCACGTCGGCACTTCCCACCCCCTCTAGGGAGAGCCCTGGCGAGCAAGCTCTACCCAGAAGAGGGCTGGGCTGAGCTCACGTGGCGAAGGCGCAGAGTGACGCCCACAGCAGCCGCAGAGAGCAGGTGCCCTCGTGGGGACACGGCCTGGGTGGCTCCTAGACGCCCACCCTCCCACCGCCGCTCTGCAGGCCCGGTGCCCACACGCGCACCCTGAGGGCACAGGAACATGCCCAGCCCCAGCGTGGTTCCCGAACGCGGCTGAGCGTGGCGTCCTGAACTCCTGTCCTCACCGTGCCCAGCTGCCCCGACCTGAGCCCTGCCCCAGACCTCCTGCCCCGGTCACCGTGACTCCCTGCCCACCCTCTGCCAGCCCCTGACGCACCCCTCAGCTCCAGGCCAGCACACCCCAACCAGGCATTGGCCAGAGCCGCTCACCTGGCTGGCTGAGGCACAGGAGGGGCCTGAGGCGGCCAGGAGACTGGCAGTGTCTTCGCGGGCAGCGGAGGCTCGTGCCAGGCCGCGTGGCCCACGGTGCATCCAGAGCTGAGCGGCCCCGCGGGGCCGGAGAGGTCATAGACTTGAGTGGGCCAGGGTGGGGCGAGGGGTCACCTCGGACCCCGTCTCCAGTGTCGGGAATGACAGCAGTGACGCAAAGCAGGACGGGGCCCTCGGCAGAAGGCGCACCGGGGCGGCGCCAGGAGCGGCTGCTGTCCCGAACTGGCTTTGGGGACGGCGACGTTTAGACCGTGGAGCGGCCGCTGTGGTGGGCGTGCCACGTCTTTAAACGTAACGTGCACATATTACTTGGGCATAGCTTGTATGTCATCAGAGGGCCCAGTTACCACCTGTAGAGAAGCCAGAACTTTGTGCCCGTGGCAGAGGCGCTGGGACCCTGCCACCAGCTGTGGTGAGTGCCTCTGACGTGCGCTGGAGAGGGCCCCACACGGTGGCGTCTCTGCCCCTGAACGGAGGCCCGCCCCGCGCCCTGGGCCGTCGGTACGCGGCGTGTGGACGGAGGCAGCTCACGGTCTGTGTCTCTCCGCAGGCGACCTCATCCACCTGCCACCTTACCTTAGAATGGACTTCTTGCTAAACCGCGCCGCTCCAGGCACCAGCAGGGACGTGACTCTGGGACAAGCGTGCTTGGAACCTCAGAAAAGTCGGACCCTGAAGCGCCCCGCGGCCCTCGAGCCCATCCCCCTGGAGGCCGCCCCCGCCCCCGCCGCCTCCACGCGGGAAGGGCCGGCATGGCAGCAGCAGGGGGCCGTGGCCGCTTTACCTCAGCGCGAAGGGGCCGAGCTGGGGCAGGCGGCCAAGATGAGCAGCTCCCAGGAGTCCCTGCTCGACTCCCGGGGCCACTTGAAAGGGAACAATCCTTATGCCAAGTCTTACACCCTGGTATAACCCACGGCGTGGCTGGACGGCGCTGTAAATACAATTTAAACAATTCAATCAAAGCTACCTTTTTTTTACGGAATTCCAATATTTATAATTAAAGAAAATTGCCAAAATATATTAAAAAAAAAAAGAGAAAATGCTGAAACCACAGACAGTGCAAAGACTCTCCTTCCTTCTCCGTCCGAGGGTGAGCTCCATCCGTCTGGGCATCTGATTTTTGCGAAAGAGGTCCAGTTTTATGATCTTCACGGGCTATGCGTTTTTACTGATTTTCTACCAAGTGCATGGGGACTAATTCTACCTTCTGACTGGAAGTTCTGGCGCGTCAGAACCGAGAGGAAGCGGGGACTGGCCTGTTTGTGATTTAAAGGAACGCTGATTTGGGGCAGGGTTCGCGCACCTCTCTTTCCCGCTGGGAACCGGGTCCTCCACTCGGTCTTCGGTTGTTGATTAGGATGAGCACCGTCGGTGGAGGGGTGGGGGAGTCAGTTCGGTTTTCTTTCTTGTTTATTTTTTAATTTGATGAGACACTCTTTGCATTTTGTCTAAGCGAAATAAAAAAGAAAAGGTGGTCTGCCTTCATTTCGAGGTCTCCGGCGGAGGGCGTGGGTCTCCCGGCGGAGGGCGTGGGCCTGTGGCCGAGGCCCGGACTGCACAGGTGTGGCCGGGAAGAGCGAAGAGGAGCCACCGAGCCCTGGGCGGACCACAGAAACAGGCTGGTCTCTGTCTCCAGGGCCGCCGGGCACTCTGAGTCCCTGGCCAGCCTCTCACCCTTGCCCGCCCACAGCAAGCTGCCCTCGAGCCGGACAGGGTCAGCGGGTTTGCCTAAATCCAGCTGGCCGCCGTCTCTGTGAATAAAGTTTCATTGGAAGAAGCCCATAGGCCACAGGCCCCCTTTGTCTATTAGCTGTGACTGCATCCAAGCCGCCGCGGCTGGGTGGAGAGTTACGGGAGGGACAGTGAGGACAGGGCCTCAGCTGCCCGCCACGCCACCTTGACGGGCAGAGGCGGGCCACACGTGCGGCCCCGTCTGCGAGGAAGGCGGAAGCCGTGTGTCCGCCGAGCCCGGCGCGGTGCGCAGCAGACCGTCTCCGTGGTGCTGCCTCCACCCCCCTGTCCAGAGGCCCCTGCACCTCTGAGGACCGGGTCGTCTCCCTTGCTCTGGGTTTCAGGGTTCGCGTGAGGCGCCCCAGCAGGGCTTGTTCCTGAGCCGTGGGAACCTCCCCTCTGCCCCTCGCCCGCCCCAGGGCCGCTCTGGAGCAGCTCCCCTCCGCCGGCCCCGCCCTAGAGAGAAGGGGCGCCCGGCCCAGGGCCGTGGGCTCGCCGGGAAGTGACCAGCAGCCTCACCTGCAGGGCGACCCGGCGCGAGTTCCTCCGGGCTCCCCTCGGGCCCTGGCGTGGACTGTCGGGTTGCGCCCGTCTCGGAACCCGCGAGACCTCTTCCCCTCCCCTGTCCTTCCTTCCATTCTCCTGCTCATTTCTCCATCGGGCCCGTTTCCTACGTGGGAACACAGACCACCCCTCCCCCAGCAGCCCTGGCGCGTGCGCGACCCAGCGGCCCAGATGCTGGGGCCTCTCTGCACATGAGGGGAATCAGATCTGTTTTTCTTGTCGTAGTTTCATAATTTAAGGCACATCGACAGTTATTGTTTGTGTCCTCACAGGCTACTTTTTTATGCAAAAGAAATGAAATGCTACGTTCTGAGAAAAGTGAAAGCTCTATATTTCATCAGTCTAAAACTTCTATATTCCCTAAATTTAGAAGTTTACCTTTATAAAATTTTTCTCTCAAGCCGTACAAAAATAAAAACTTCTACATTATATCTGCCTGTGGAATGAATTGCTTTCACAGTCACGATGCCATCACCATGGAAATGAGTTCTGGATGCAAAGACCACATCACGTACCTCTCTCTCCCTTCTCCATCCGGCAGGGCGCGGAGGCCCACGACTGGGGAAGCCATCGCAACACTGGACTGTTCACATCAATAAATAAATCACATGCCGGGCGTGGTGGCTCACGCCTGTCATGCCAGCACTCAGGAGGCAGAGGCAGGAGGATCGCCGAGTTCGAGGCTTGCCTGGGCTCCATAGTGAGCTCAGGGCCAGCCCGAACTACACAGCGAGACCCTGTCTCTAAATAAATAAACCGATCACAGCAAATGACAAGTCCCCTCTGTTCCCCTCGAAGGCCCCCCTCGCCCTGAACTCCTCCCCGTCACTCCGGCCCCGTCCCGCAGCAGCTCTAGGGTCCTCTGTCCTGACGGTCTCCGGCTGCACTGTCCCGGCTGCCTCCGCCCCGAGTGGACTCAGAACCTTGGCCTGTCCAGGTGCTTTGGCTCTGGGGAAGAAGCTGGGTCACAGGTGCCGGACGGGGGGCTAGATGGACGAGGGCGCCGCGCCGTCTTCATGAGCCACTTTCTCCAGAACCGCTCAGCGGCGGCAGTCGCCGTACTTACGATCACAGCCATAAAGACATCAGGGGGGCCCAGAGCCACCCCCCAGCAGGGCTCCAGACAGTGTCGAGAGCCACGGAGAGCGCGGTGGGGAGGGTGTTCTGAGGTGGGTTCGCGGAAAGGTGTCCTTCTGTAATCATTTTTGAAACTTTAAACATTCTCTGTATATTTGATCATGGAGGTTTATATATATTTCAAAGCCCGTTCGTGAGCAGGAGCGTAATGAGTTCCTTTGGATCCCTGCCCGTCTCCAATCCGATCTGTCTGCAGAAGTCATCCGATTAGTCCAAGTCCGTAAGCAGGTTAGCGTCGGACATTGGTGACACTCAGATTATCCAGGAGCCAGTAGTTACAGGACAAATGGGCCAAAGGACTGGACTCCCTCTTTGGCATCTGTCTGCATGGCTGGAAAACACTCCCTCCGCTGACGTGGGGCAGGATTGCAGTCCTGGGTCAGCCCCGCAGCCGCTGCGCCGTCCCCAGGAGCTGTGGCGCCTCTGTCCGTCTTACACATCTGTCCAACACCTTCCCTGCCCCCTCCTCCAGGACTGAGAGAAGAGGGTGGGAAAGGTCAGTGCTGAGATGGCGCAAGAACGGGCACCACGGGCTGGGCAAGCCACGAGCCCTTTGCCCGTGCTTCAGGCATCCGCATGGCATCTAGGATGGGCACGGCTGCTACGGTGGCTCTTCCCATAAGCAGCCGAGCCCTGCTCCGCAAGCGGCCTTCGGAGGTGGGCCTGACCCTGAGTTACCCCAGGATCTGTGCAGCTGCTAAGAAGACAACCCCGACGCTCCAGGGGGCGCTGTGAGCCCAGACCGGCTCCGGCAGTCGGTGCGCGGCCTTCCGAGATTGGGGACAAGGACTGGCTCGCACAGACCAGCTGCCCTAGAAAGGTCTGAAGGGGCCCAGCAGCGACTGAAAGTCGTCTTCCAGCCTTCTGAAGAGTGTGCCCGGAGATGCACAGCTCAACTCTCGAAGAGCCCGTGGGAGGCCAGACGTCAGCGCTGTCATCCGGGCACTCCGGAGACCCAGCGCTGGGCACGGGCCCTCGAGAGTGAGACTGCCCTGCGGGGAGCCCAGGGTCCCGGTGGAGAAAGGGCTTCCAAAGAAGCGCTCTCCAGGCCCGTTAAACCGTGTCTACGAAGCCTCAGATTTAGCTGAAGCGGTCCTGCACCTACCTTGGAAGCACAAGGGCCCCCGTTCGACCCCCAGTACCACCAAACAAAACAAAACTGTGCCTGCTGGTCTGCCAGTGGCGACCCAGGGTGCCCGGGCCCCTACGCAGCACCTGTCGCCGGAGAGGAGAACCACCTTAGGGCTCAGGAGCTGCAGGCAGCACCCTGCCAGTAGAAACCCCTCAGGGGGTCAGCTGAGTGTCCCACGTGGGCGTGGGGTCTCCCGTGGGCCCCTGGAGTGTCTCGGAGCGGAGGCTCAGGCACTCGTTTTTCCAGGAGGTTTGCATGGCGAAGAGCCGTGGGCCTGGGAGACTGTGTGTCTCTGCTGGGCCAGAGGCAGGTTTGTGCTTGATGGGCCAGTCGGGGTCATAACACAGGCCGCCCCCCGTGGCAGTGTGGACAGGTCTGCTAGCTGCACCCTTTAAAGTTTGGGATCCCCGGGCTTCGGGCACAGGCAGCGTGAGTTCACACCCCTCGCTGGGGCCCGGTGTCTGCTGGTCTGCGCAGCCCCCCACCCCACTGCTTCCAGCTCTTCTGCTCCCTGTGGCTCTCGCCGCATTCTGATGGCCTTCTACACGCCGGTACAGACGGCCTGTGTGCCAGGGCCGCGGCTCCTGGTCTGTCCTTCCTGCCTCCCTCAGGGCTCCGTCCCGTAGGAACAGAGCCTTCTTCACTCACCAGTGTCCTCCGTTTCTGGAACAAGTTTCCTAGGTTCCTATCGATATTTGTGGAGGAGGAAATCGTTTTGGGGTTCCCAAGCCCAGAGGTCGCCACACAGGACATAAACCCACTGTGTGCATGGTGTCCACGCGCTCTGCCCTGCACCAGCACGGGAGCCTGTGGGCCCCGTTACGGGTGACGATTCCACTGTGACACAGGAGCCTCTGTCAGCACCACAAAGTGGTGATAGGCCAATTTTTAATGTCCTTGTGCAATAAATATGAGGTGTGATCACCAAGTCTAGAGGCGATTTGATTACAGAAAGAACGTTCTACATTAAAAGAGATGGTGCTCTGAATCTCCCGCCCTCCCTTTGACTTTGGACACACCATCCCTTAGTTCGTGCCACTTTCCGAAGCCGTTCTGTCCTAGCTGCCTTGATGCCCTGAACTGACCCAGAATAGTCCATATCATGGTTATTTTGGCCTTGGGGAGGAGCTAGAGGCTGCACGGCATCAGTTCCGGTGAGTGAGAACAACGAGGAGCCGTCACGTTCTCAAGAGCCCGCCGGGAAGACGCTGCGCGGCCTGCGGCGGCGGCAGCCCCCGTATTATTTTGTCGAGCCTCATAAAGACACTCTCGGAAGAGGACTCCAGAGCAGGCGCAGGAAGTGGCCGGAGCCACGGGACAAGTGTGTCCGAAGTGAGGGCAGCGCGGGAGGGGGGCCCGTGGCAACACGTCTTTCACTGTAATAGGTTCTTTTATTTAAACACACACCCCACTTTTAATCAGCCCTTTTATCTCAGTCCCTGAACCACTCCACAAAAAGAAGCCGGGTGTGAGAAGACCCGGCTCCCTGCCGCGCTCCCCGAGCGAGGCCCGGGTCCCAGCCTGGCTCCGGGCGGCCGCTCGCTCCTCTGCGGTGGGGCACGAAGGTCTGGCTTGTCCTGTTGTTTCCTTCGTCTTCTCGACGTCTCATGCGCAGAAAAGTTAGAGCTTGGAGAGGGGACTCCGAGCACAGGGCAAGAAATGCTGGTTTCACCCATCGGAGCAAAGCCACACGTGGTGCCCAAGAGTCCGAGGAAAAGGCAGCACTTACCGTCTCTACCGCCGGGTCTCCCGCGAGGACTGGGCTCGGCCCCGGCAGCCTCCGCACGGAGACAAACGCGGGAGCGTGCTCACGCGCGGGCCGGTCGGGAGGCACTTAGAACAGTCGTGGGGGCGCCAGGCCCCCGCCGCACAGGCCTGCCAGGGAGAGGGAAGGCAGCGGAGGGACAGGCCCCGCGGAGAGCTGACTCAGGGTGCCCTCGGCCCCGTGCTGAGGTTCTCTTACTGAACAGAGCGGTCCTCCTGACCTGCAGAAATCCGCCGCACTCTTGAAAAGATGCTTCCTGCTTTTAGATGCAAAGTTTGAAGCATCTGAGGAGGTCGGCTTCTCCGACAGAGCCGGGCAAGGAAACAGGGTCCCTGCCCCGAGGGGCAGCACAGCGCTCCCTGCAGCCGCTGCCCTGATGTCCACCTCCCCACCCGACGTGAGGGTGGCTGTGCCGCATGCAGAGACCTGGTGACTGTCCGAAGGTGCAGTCTGCACACGGAGATCTCGGGGGGGCCGGGGAGAGAGCCCCGTGCTCGACCCGATTATACTCCAGCGCGGCATTAGCCCAGCACCGTGGCTTTGCCTCTGAGTAGCCACGTGGTGGGAGGACATCCCGTCCCTTGAAACTTCTTTCTCCTCCGGGTGACCCACTTCCGAGGCTCCTTCCCGACCCCTGGGCGAGCGGCTGGCGTTTTGCTTACTCGGGTAACAAGAGGAATCCCCAACACGGTGTGTCGATGCTCTCAGGAAGGGGAGGAGGTGCTGCGTGCATGGACCCTGGCATCACAATGGCGCCTCCGAAGCAGGCCCTTGGAGCACACAGGAAAGGAGCGTCGTCACCGCGACGGAGCTAGCTGCCCATCTGTGTCAGAGACCCTCCCGGGGCCTCTGCCTGCCTCCCCAGGTGCCTCCGGTGGGCTTGTTCACGACACGGGGTCACAGGGAGGCTTGGGGTCAGCAAGGCCCCGAGAGGCTCAGCTCTAGCCCTCAGCCCTCCCATCGTTCCTCACGAGCTCTTGGGCAAAGCCATCTGCTTTGGACATCTGTAAACAGGAGATTGGACCCCAAGACCTGAAAGTCTCTGGTTCTTCTCGTGTCTGATTCTCCAAGTGAAACTGTGGGCCCCTCGAAGGTCTGCGGGAGGCTCAGAGGGCGTCTCAGTGCAACACAGACACCGGCGCGGCTGCTGAATTCTTAGAAGGAATGATCATGGGGAATGCGGAGTGCGGACTCACTGGAGAGCGGGAAAGCGTTGCTGTATACGTCCACGGGCCCCGGAGAGAAGGCAGATTGTAATCTTTTAATAAACTCTAAACTCAGCTCCTTGGTGTGTGTTTGGTTTTTTTCTGAGGGAAGGAGTTAAGGAGACACCCTGATCATAAGCTCGGTGTCCACACCGGAGGCGGTAGCATGTGCTGCACAAAACGCCCGCCTGGCCTCTCCACAGCCTCCCGCCCGGGCCGCAGCTCCGCCTCTTCCCTCGCTCTGAGCTGCCAGAGCAGTGGCCAGGTCTGCAGGGACAGGACGGACAGCACCTGCCTCTCCCCAGTCCCGTCTCTAGGTCCTTCCCCGTCTGGCTCCCACGTGCCCTTGGTCCTGGTGGCGCACACAGGTGACGTCTTCGGAAGAGTTCCCCGGGTGCCCACAGCCACCGGGCCCACAGTGAGGACAGCAGGGACCCTGCAGAGGCTGTGGCCGACAGCGGACAGATGTGATGTCAGCTGGAGCAACCCGCCCTTCAGCTTCACAGCAGGACACGCTCTCCGCTCTGAGTTAGTCTTCACTTTTCCCTGCAGGACTGTCTCGGCCTGGAATTTTGCTCCAATGATCGCTTTGGAGGGTGTTGCTTTTCTTTGTCTCTAGTCTAGAAGCAGCCGCGTTTCTTGCAATCCGTCTCCGAACGTCACCGTGCCTGTCCTGCACTCGGTGCTGAGACCCAGGCCATGCCCGCAGGCTTATGGAGGGATACACGGCCTCAGATGGGCCCCCGCAGGCAAACACTGTCGGAGGCGAGTGAGCCGCGGACGGAAAGGGAAGCCTGGTACCAGGCAACCTGGACTCTGCGTCCTCCTCTGCGCAGCAGCTCCTGAGCGCTCTGTGCAGCAGCATCTCGAAGGTGCAGCTGAGACGTCGGGCCAGAAATGACACCTGTGAGCCGGGGCTGTGTCCCTCGGGCTGCAGCAACACCGTCCGCCTATAGCCGTGGTGAGGCACAGCACGCTCAATAGCGAGATGCCTGGATCCAGAGAGACGCCCAGGGTGAGAGTCACGCCCTCGCCACCACAGAGGGGTTTGCGGCTCCCCCTGAAGCAGAGGTCCTGTGGTCCGGAGGCCCCACTGCCGTGGCCAGATGTTTCCACCGGGAGCCACAGTGAGAGTCGCACTCAACCTCATTCAGCCACAGCTGCTGCCTGGGCTCTTTCTGACAGCGGACTGGCGCAAACCCAGTTCTGCCGCACTGGCCGGAGTGACGGACCCGGATCGTCCCAAGGAGGGTCTCTGTGCACACGACGGTGTGCCAAAGAGACGCTGTCACCAGCCTCGTCCCCGAGGTGTCTCTCGGCGCTTGTGCACATTTTTCGCTGTTCACGGACAGGGACAGAGATGTGGCCTTCAGTGACCGTGGCTTCCAGGACTCCATCCCTCAGGCCTGGATGTCTTGGTGAACCTGGCAAACAAGCCGTCCAGTGGGAAGGGACTCTAGAGAGGGCAGTGAAGCAACGGGTGTCAGACCGGCGATAGCGACAGAGATACGTTTTCTCCACTAACTGTCCGTTCACAGGACTCAACCACAGCCTTGGAGAAGCCACGGCAGCGAGGAGTGAACTTCTCATGAGAAAAGAGTAGATTTGCTCTGGGCAGCTGGACCTGTCGCTGCACATGCAGGTCCCTCTCACCCATTTTTACTCTTTTCATTAACCCACATTCCGGCCTCCGTGTGTTCTTCCGTGGGTGCCAGTGTCTATGGTTTCTCGCAGAGGACTACACTTGACCCTCGGGGATTATGTCTCCTACCAGCACAGAGAGCCAAGATGCCAAAGACTTGACTCTCCTCTTGAAAGATCTTGGCCAATGACCCCAAGATCAGACGCACTGAACCCCAGCTCCTTCACCTCACAGTGCAACAACCGAGCTATTTATGTCCCAGAACTCCATGTCTGATCTAGACAAAGCTGTGCCTTTACTAAATAGTATATCCTTCTAATCATTCCAACCCTTCTCCCTCTCCCTAATTTTCTGATTTTTCTTAGTAGTACTTAATTATTCACATATCAAGTTGTATTTCTGCTTAGCTGTACAAAATGCAAGTTCTTTTTTTTTTTTTTTTTTTGAGACAGGGTCTCGCTTTGCAGCTCAGGCTAGCTCTGAGCTCACTATGTAGCCCAGGCAAGCCTCGAACTCAGCAATCCTACTGTCTCTGCCTCCCGAGTGCTGGGATTACAGGCGTGAGCCACCACGCCCGGCAAAATGCAAGTTCTTATTCTTCACTGCATCTTTGCAACCATACTAGTGCCTAGCACGTGTTAGATGATCATGCATTTTTACGATAAATACATCAAAGGTTGAGCAAATAAATAAGAAAGAGTAGATAGCACTGCAAATGTCAATATCTGTTTATTTTTTTTTCTCCCAGGTGAGATTTCTTTAGGAAGATGCTCATCTTAGTATCCTAGTGAATAGTACAACTAAACTTGGCCAAAAGTTAGAGAGAAATAGTAAGATTGTTCTGTCACTTGATCCTCTCATCACTGGTTCAAGACACCTGACCCATGCAACTTAAAGGAGCAGAGGTTTAACTTGGCTCACAGTTTCAGAGGGTTCAGTCCATGGTTAGCAGCTCCAAGACAGGAGCAGCGTGGCAGGAGGGTGTGGGTAAGCAAAGCTGCTCAGCGCATGGTGGCTGGGAAGCAGAGGGGGGGATCAGCACCAGACAGGAAGTGGGCAGGGACCAGGGAGAATCCAACATCACACTTCCACGGTCCACCAAACACGCTCAGAAATGTGCTTCCATAATCCCCTAGGTGTCACTCAAGCCAACCAAGTCGAACTGTCACATTCACTTTCCGAGATGCAAAGTTCTCCTCTGTATTTTTAAGAGGACATTAGGCAGCTCTGCCAGTCTTCTACTCTGTAGCTGCCAGGAGCCCCCTGGAAGAAAACAGCTACTAGGACAGCAACCCAGCTCTGTACCCCAAACAGTCGGGGCCAGGTCTGTTCTGGGCAAGACCCCTCCCTCACAGGCCCTTGCGCTAAGGAAGAAAGGGCAGGACACTGCTAAAGCCATTTGCATCTGGAGGGACAGGTTTGGGGGTAATGACAGTTGGGCCTTTGAAGCCAAGGAAAGGAGGTCATGTGATTCCTCCAACGGGGTTGAGCTCAGCGAGGGAGCATCCAATTTTAGCTCCGTCTTTGATGACAACACTCTTCTAGGGCTTGTAACCTAATGAGGATTTACCTTTGGATGAACAGTGGGGACTTTCAAAGACAGAAGACAAGATATTTATAGGTCTGAGCTTATCTGCCAACCTTTAACACACTTCCAGAAATCTGACTTCGGCTTCTTTTTTAAGGCTCCTTTGTGATGCCTTGCTTTGTAGCTGGCCCTTGCTCCTAGCTCCCCGCTAAGAGAATCCAATGTTTCTAACACCTGGGGCAAGAGCTTGTTGACAAGAACTGAGCACAATATTTCTAAAGAGAGCCAAAAAATCCCCAAGTGACATTTCACATAAAATTAAAGTCAGCTAAGCTAGTTTTGAGACCAAAAATAAAAACTACAGAAAAAAGGACTTCCTTAGAACCTTTCCATAAGTCCAAACGGAAACCATTTCAAAATCCTGAATATGCACTCACCACGGCCTGTGCATCATGTGACGTGTTATGGTGTAGATGCCTAAAATCGCACAAAGGCTCATGTCCTCAGAATTTGGGCTGGGGGGTGATTGGATCAGATATAGGCTCAACTCATCAGTAAGTTCATCCGCTCAGGAGTTCTGAGCTCAGTGATCTGGTGGGAGGCTGGGTCTGCTTGGAAGCAATGAGAGTGGCCTGGAAAGGGCCCCCCCCCCCGTCCACTTCCTGACCACTGCAGGGAGCAGCTTACCTCCATTAGACCCTTCTACCATGACTTTTCTGCCTTAGAGCGAGCCAACTGTGCACTGGATCCTCTAAAACCCATGAACCCAACACAACTTCCCGTTAAGCTGTGGGTGTCATATATTTTGTCCCAGCAATGAGAAGTGACTGAGACCTGAGGCTTAATGCACATCTCAGAGCGGTTGGTTTGCTTCTCTCTCATGATCTCAAAGACTTCCGCTCTAACTTCCCCATGTGCACCAGCCCTGTGGGGATTGTAACACATTGGTTGAGAGCAAAGATTCGGAGCCGCAAACTGGGTCTAGATCTGGTCCCTCCCCTACGTCCGCAGCTAACCTTGGGCGAATCACTCCCCACATCCCAATTTCCTCACCTAAAAAGCACAGAAACTGGTTGCATTCTTCCAGGGACTTCGTAAGTCTGAAATGAGTCAATGGATCTAAGGGGCTTAAGAACAGAGCTTAGCAGATAATAAATTCTTAATAAATGTCACCCATTATGATTAGCTGATCCTTTGGCCCCTTTTATGTAAAAACCACCTATGCTGAGAACAGCTGCTAGCGGAGAAAAGTGTGACCAACACCCCACACACAGCCCCAGCCCTGCTTCAACCCCTGGGCTGAAAGGGTGTTGTTCTATCTGCACATAGAGGCACCAGGCGAACACGCCCACAGGCTTTGGGGTGACTGGCTGTGGATTTGGAAATCAGTTCTGAGCCCAATTCTGTACGTGTGTGTGTTCCACCATAACTAAACGCGTCCTCTTTCATCCCTCTCCCATTTTATATCATGTCTTCTGCTCATGTGAGTCAGATCACAAAAGCAACGATACTGACACCTTTAAAGGGGAGGAGGAAGAGGAGGAAGAGGAAGTGGAACAGTCAACTCTTAAAGATTTTTTTACCAAAAGTGCATAAATGACAGGATTCATAGCTTCAGCTCCAAAGAAACTACTATCACTCTAAAAGAAACAGGTTTGAATTTTAAATAGTCATTAATGTCTTGTTGTTACATGTTCTCATTTATTTATCACACCAACAATAATAAAAGCAAACCCTTGTTTTTCAAATGGTGTATGTTTTTGATAAGCAAATTGTACAGTAACACTTCGGCAAATGAAGCCAACCACCCAGCTGTCCCCGGAGGTGTGTGGAAGAGTCACGTACACGTCCTGACCTGGAAAGGACCTTCCGGCGGCCTCCACGGAGCCTCTCCCGCCCCTCTCTTCCTTGGGTTGTAGCAATCTTGCTTCTGGACAGCGGAGAGGAGAGGGGCCACATCACAGCCAGAGAGTGCCTGGGAGAAGGGCGGCCTCTGCCCCCTTGGGCCTTGACTCTTCTAGGCTGGTGGCCGCTGCTCGGGCACACGGGCCCAGACGTGGCCTCCGCGCGCCATTGTGACCGTGTGGGCGCCGACCCGCCTTGAGGATGGAGAGGCTGCTCCTCACGAGGATGGGCAAAACCCCGAGGTGCCTCTGAGCCTCTCCAGTGCAGGGTTCCCCAGGCATCCGTGGTCTGCCCTGGTCCCCAGAGGGTGTCCCCAGTGTACCCCACGGGGCTCCTCTGGCCTCTGCATACTTCTTGCCTCTCAGATTTTGCCCCCCGAGAGGAGCAGAGGGGAAAGAGGTCTCCGTGGCGCTGCAGCAGCCCGGTCCCAGCCTCGCCCTCCCCTTCCTGAGCGCCTGCTCGGCTGAAGTCTCACTCGCCTCTGGGAGCAGCTGAGAACCTGCCCTGACTCACGCTCCGCGTCTCCCCGGCCTTCCCGGGGTTACTTTCTACTCTCGATGTTCGGCCCGCTGAGCTTTCTTTACGGGATTCCCACAAATCCTCTTGTCTCTCCACAAAGCCCAGCTCTTGTCAGTCAAAAATCCTTGGTCCTTAGACTGCTTTTTTTTTTTTTTTTTTTTTTTGCTTTTGAGACAGGGTCTCGCTTTTGTAGTTCAGGCTGGCCCTGAGCTCACTATGGTGCCCAGGCAAGCCGCCGCGAACTCAGCAATCCTCCTGTCTCTGCCTCCCGAGTGCTGGGATGACAGGTGTGAGCCACCACGTCCGGCATTTAGACTGCTATCTTTACGGTGGATTTCCAGAGCCTATTTTGGAACTAAAAAGTCAAACACTTGGCCTTTGTTCTGGACATAATCATCCCTCCCATGCAATCTGCCCGAAAGCTGGCAGAAAGGTAGGAGCAAGAGGGAAGTAGAAAATCGATTCTCTGGCCTGCCCAGCCACGTATCACAACCACAAGGGTCTCCCAAAAGACGCACTG
>PVIC010000558.1:77287-117163 GCA_004025085.1 Thryonomys swinderianus | reverse complement strand
CAACCACACTGGAAAGTTACAGGAGATGAACGTCTTCCTATGTTTGGGGTCGGATGCGAGCACTCGTGAGACTCATCAGCTGTTTGAGGGGGTCCACTACACTCACAGCTGGAAGGTGTTTAAAGGGGGGCCTTGCTGAGGGGAAGGGGACCAAGGCATGGAGAGAGGGAATGGTACAAAAACAGAATTCAGATATGCTATGTCCGCATACCAACTTCTCACGGGGACTGTAATCTTTATTACTGCAAACACGCCCTAGTAAAAATTTGAAACAAAATTGCACAGCCAACCTAAATCACCCCAACATACCAAAACATTCAGGTGATGAGTATGGATATGTTAATTTGAATTAATTTACAATGTTTACATTGATCAAAACATTACATGACATAAATATCCAATTATTTGCCACTTAAAAATACACAGATATTCAGTATGAAAGGGGGAGATATTTAACTGAAATTTTCAGCCACCAAAACCATACACTCCTCTGAAAAGCACTTACAGGCCCTTCTCTCTGAGGACTCCAAAGGCAGCTCACTGTAAGCTCCTTTTTCCAGCCTCCAGCGTCGCTGAAAGAGCCAGAACCAGCAGGCACATCAGGACCATGGACAGAAGCTCCGCTCTCCAGGAAAACATTTCTGGGAACAAGGAACCATGTCCAGGAACACAAAACAGGAGCAGAATGGTAGATTTGGGATGGAGTGAATATTAAGTTGGTAACCCACATTCTGCCCAATAAACTAATAAGAACCTGTCAACATTCTCTTGGGTTTGCAACTTGGGTTAATGAACATAATCTCTGCTGCCATTTTTTCAGCTACCAACTCTACTTAAACCAAGTATTTGTGAAAGCTGTGTTCTCTAATATCTGACTAATTATATGTACACTTACAAGCAATGTTGACTGAATACATAGCACTATGTTTTTTAGTCATATTTACTTAACAAAAACTTGTGGATATGATATTCAGCTTTTCTGTAGCCACAGGTGAATAGAGCACAGGCAACATTTTAGGATAAAATACATAAAGGTTCTTCTATGTTTTAAAAAACAAGTACTAAGAGATAAAACAAAAATCATAAATATTCTGATGACTTTTTCATGTTTATATCTTTACACAGGCCAATATACCTGTTGCAGATGAACTGTCTCCCTAAATTTTATATATTGAGGTGGTGATTTTCGTGTTAAATGTATTAAGACACAGGGAAATTCCAGAGTAATTAAGCTAACTAAGTGAAGCCACACTGGTGAGAAGCTAGTCGAGTGAGGTAAGCATGGTGTCCTGCTGAGAGGAGCCACTGGGCGGCGGGTTTCTATTGGTGTTTCACTGTTTGCTTGCATTTCCCAAGTAAAGCTATTTGGGGACACAGAGACCAAGATGGCTCCACCAGTCAGAAAAGGAGTGCTTGTCTGACCCCCCAACCTCTGATATGGTGACAAGTAATCTGCATTTGTTAAGCTCTCCAGTCTATTGCTTTGTTATGGCAGTACAAGCATTGAATGTATCCCTGAGTGGAATTGTTTTTCATTTCATGTATTCATACAATTAATGTAGGATTAACACATACTATATTCTACAAAAAGCTTTTGGGCTACAGAGGGAACCTGGCATGCTCATATTTAAGATGTTCATAGCATTAAGAAAGAGTTACATGATGGCAAAATATATTATCTCTGGGTCTAGGTTTCTTTATATCAAATCTGCAAAGAAATTTGTGATATATTTTGAATATAATACAGATTCACTAACTATAGAGCAAGAATTCTGAACAACTACTTCAGATATAAAATTCAGTTTTACTCATAAACTCAATACCAATTGGGATATTAATACATCAAATTTGTACTGGCATACTAACCTATTTTCACAAATAATAATTGTTTTATTAAAGTGTATATATAGCGATTCTTGATCATATTTGATTCTTTCTCAGCGACAAGGACTGGCAATTCTTCTTTCAGTAGACAAAGCCTACAGTATTTTCAAACTGTCTCAAGAAAGAGAATCTTTGCATGCATTCGTATAATGAAATTGAGATACACTGTGTAAATCTTTACAAAGGAATGTGAATAATAATTGAGTATAATGTAATAGTTTAAGCTTATACAATAAAACATTATTTTTCACTGGACATCGGGATTGCTCTTGAAAACCCTGTCTTCAATGAATAACTGAAGATGGAACTATGAGTGTCTATTTTCCAAGCATATTGCCATTCATGTACAAGAACTACATTTTTAGATTATTATATCCACTCACAAGAGAATTTAAGCTACTAAAAGGACATCAAAGTCTATCAGACTGGGTGATATATGCAGCCAATACATAGAATTAGAAAACAGCTGCATAGATAAAAAATAGTTTAAAAAATCAGATCTGCAAGCTCATAGATGTCTATCTATGCAAATAATTAAGCCTAAAATATTATATGAACTTCTACTATCAAATGAAGGCAAGAAGAGTTATAAAGTACTCTATTCATCTGCACCACCTATTTACATTTGCTTTATAGATGTGTTTTATCTTCTTCAAAAGCTTGCAAATTTTAATCTACAAAAAATTTTTAAACCTATTCTTTTATGTTTCTATTATCTTTATCACAAAAAAATCTACTGGCCTAATTTTCTTTCAAATTGGTACAAGAGTAAAACTATTCAACTGGCAGGATATTTTTCAATTGGTAAATTGAAGTTATTAATTAAAAAGGAAAGATGTATAATTGAAATCCAGAAGCAATCATTGTTTTCATGCAAAGCTAAATGAGCCATTTCCTAAAGTGAGGTAGCCAGCCTTCTGGGTAGAAGCAGAGAGACACATATATTTTATTTTGATCTGTGATATACTGGGGAAGTGACTTTGAGATATTCAAAAATAATAATAATAATAAACATGGAAAGAAGTTGGGTTGTTTGTGAACATGAGGTAAAATCAATTTAATACAACTTTTTAAACTCACAGAGGTAAATGAAACGCTACCACAAAGCTGCTACATCGTACTATTTATCAAAACAATGCATTCTATGTTATGCAAAATAAAGACCACATATGCCTTCCTATCACCCACTCATATTTATATAAACTATACTTTTTTACTTAATCTGTGAGATTGAAGGAAAAGAGAACTTGCTTTTTTAAAAACCTAATATTGATTCAGTGGATACTATGTCAATACATGTATGAAAGAGAAGAGGTATCTATACACTATATAAATATATATGCAATATACAAATATATATGTAGATATTGATATATAACGTTGATATAGATATATAATCTCCAAAAGTGTGAATATATATATATATATATATATATATAGAGAGAGAGAGAGAGAGAGAGATAGCTATAAACATTTTAATAGTAACTTTATCAAGACATCATGAGATTACTACAATTTGCCTTTGGCCTCTCTTAGAGAAATGCTCAAAATGGCAGCCAGGGCCGGCCAGGGTCTAACAAATGTACAGACATTTGTTAGTACAGCGAACTGCTAAAGTGTATATAGCTTCCTTCTGGCAGACTCTATATATATGAAAGAGAAAATTCTCTTTTATTCCAAAGAAAGGACAAATTATTTGACTTAAAGTTAAATCATTTGGGGCTCAGAATTTTGTGTAGATTAATTTTTTTTAATTCTAAGAGTTTGTATGTTATGTGCTCTTTGTGACAAACACTGTAGGAGGAATGGTTAACAGGATTAATATAAGGATATACTGGCAATGTTACGATGTTATCTAGAAATCCTAAATGGAGTTAAACAGGTGCAAGAATCACTGTCTGGACTGTGAAAGACCCAGACTGTATCGTGGAAGATGTTGTTTTGTGTAGAAGCATGAGAGATAATTTGAAAAATTGACTTCCTATTCATTTGTTGAGAGACTAAGCTGAATGGTAAGTTCCTGGAAAAGAGAGTGGGAGAGAAGCAGATGCGAAATCCTTTAAGTAAAGAAAATACTTAGTTCATCATTAAGAATCTCAAATTCTTGCTACCACCATCATTCAGCTCATCGGGAATAACAATAAAGTTCTACCTATTATTTATAAATTTTAGTAAAGACTAATGGGTTTATGTAAAATAAATATAATACCTTGAATAAAAACACCTCACAAATGAAAATGTGTGTGTTAACTACTTTAATGGGATGCACCGACATTCCTTTCTTAGACATGCATGTGTACAATGCTTCCACTGAATAGTACAAACTACTCCTCACACTAGGGCCTCAAGATTGGCCTTTTCACACAGTGCCTTGCTGCTACACTCGAGGACCCCCAACATTCCTGACCGTCTACTCTTATCCTGAGAGAAGAAGGGTTCTCAATGCATTCTGAAGTTAAATTCAGCCCAATATGCAAAAAAAAAAAAACAAGCTAAACCGAAATCTAGCTATAAAGAAAAGAATTAGATACTACATTTGAAAAGTTTATATGCGTCTGTGTGTGTGTGTGTTTAAACAAAAACAGTAAAGAGTTGAGTGAAACCAACACTACTCTTACTTTTTTACTCAAACGTCACTAGCACTATAGAGAAACTGTAAGTTGCTTAGAAAGGTTTAAGGGACCCAAGAACACAGCCCAAATATGCCACCTACATCCATAAATCCATTCTGCTTGAAGCTAGGGCACATCCCAGTATCTGAACACTGTGTCCCATGTATGCAGAACGTATATTCTCTTGCTTCTGTCTCAGTTATTCTCGGTTAGCCTGGCAACAAGACAAGGATTAATATTCTCTATAAATACAGCAACTCCTTGGTTCACAAACATTTCTTGGTACAAATGATTCAGTCAGCAGACACAACATGTGGCAAAGAGTTGCCTCTGTCTGCAAACTTTGCAACAAGTGACAAACACAGCCATGGCCTTCCTCTCCACACAGACAGAAACATAGCTTCCCCCAAACCACAAAGCAAGTTAAGGCCATGCACTGAGAAAGCACAGTAAGTGTTTTATTTAAATCTAGGGCAAGCATGGTATGGTGATGCGCTCCTGTAATCCCAGTACTCAGGAGGCTGAGGCAGGAGGTTGGCTGCAGATATAGGGTCAGCCTGAGCTACCTAGTGACACACTGTTTCAAAAATACTAAAAATAAATAAATCTATAGCAACATTTTGATAAATCCCTAAGGAATATTTTTAAAAGAAATTAATTAATCTTCTAAAGGGGGAAATTAAAGAAGGAAAAGAAAAAATTTTATGGTAAAAAGGTAAAAGAAGAGACAATACTTATGGATACAGGGGTGTGGGGTGTGTGGGAAGGGCAGGAGAATGGGAAAAATGAGAATTAAGATACATCATGTAAGCCTTTGTCTACACAAACAACAGACACACTGAAAGAGAAATTGGGGAACCAATCCCTTTCACAGTAGCACCCAGAAAAATGAAATATCTAGGAATCAACCTAACAAAGGTAGTGAAAGACCTCTACTCTGAAAACTATAGGACTCTGAAAAATGAGATAGAAAAGGAGATCAGAAAGTGGAAAGATATCCCTTGTTCCTGGGTACGGAGAACCAACATCATCAAAATGGCTATACTCCCACAACTATTATACAGATTCAATGCAATTCCAATTGAAATTCCAACAATATACTTCACAGAGCTAGATAAAATAATACAAAATTCATCTGGAACCACAAGAAACCTAGAATAGCAAAAGCAATACTAAGCAACCACGACATGGCAGGGGGTATTACAATTTAAAACTCTACTATAAAGCCTCTGTGATAAAAACTGCATGGTACTAGCAAAGTAACAGACCAGGGGACCAGTGGAATAGGTTAGAAGACCCAGAAACAACCCCGGATGCACTAAGCCACCTTATCTTTGACAAAGGAGCCAAACACCCCCAATGGAGGAAAGACAGCATCTTTAACAAATGGTGCTGGAAAAACTGGGCTTTAACCTGCCAAAAACTAAAGTTAGACCTATCTCTTTCACCACGCACAAAACTAAACTCACAGTGGATATGAGACTTTAACATTAAAACAGAAACAATAAGCCTGCTGGAAAACAGGTTAGGTAAAACTCTTGGAGACATTGACTTAGGCAGAGACTTTATGAATAAAACCTCTCTAGCACAAGAACTAGCAGAAAGAATCAACAAATGGGATCTCATCCTACTGAAAAGCTTTTGCACAGCAAAAGAAGTCACTGGCACTGCTAAAAGACAACCAACAGCATGGGAAAAAATGTTTACTAGCTATTTATCAGACAAAGGGCTAGTATCTATAATATATAAAGAACTCAAACAGATCAGCCTCCCCAAGTTTAAAGACCCAATTCAAAAATGGGCATCTGAAATAAACAGACACTTCTCAGAGGCAGAAGTCAAAGCAGCCAAGAAGCATATGAAGAAATGTTCAACATCACTGGTCATTCAAGAGATGCAAATGAAAACAACACTGAGATTTCATCTCACTCCAAAAAGAATGGCTGCTATTACAAAATCAACCAACAATAAATGCTGGCGAGGCTGTGGGGAGAAAGGAACCCTTCTCCACTGTTGGTAGGATTGCAGACTTTTGCAACCATTGTGGAGATCTGTGTGGAGATTTCTCAGAGAACTAGGACTAGGGGTCCCATTTGATCCTGCTATCCCCCTGCTAGGAATATACCCAAAAGAATTTTTAAAATCACATTGGAAAGACAGATGTACACCCTTGTTCATAGCAGCTCAGTTCATGATAGCTCAATCTTGGAAACAACCCAAATGTCCATCAACTGGAGAGTGGATAAAGAAGATGTGGTTTTTTTATAAAATGGAGTATTATTCTGCCATAAAGAATGACAAGATCAATTCATTTATGTGCAAATGGATACACCTGGGGGATACACTAATAAGTGAAATAAATAGATCACAGATAGGCAAATGCCAGATCTTCTGTTTGATATGACACCTGTAGATGCAAATGAGCTCTAGAAAGTATGACACTTTTTGTAGAGTGGGAAATTTCCACAGGAAATTTGGTGTGGGAATGTAGTGAGGGGAAGGAATAAATATGATTCTGAAAGAAAATAAAAGAGCATGTATAAAGGGGGTGGGGAGGTGTGGGTGGGAAGGGATATGGGTAAAAATGAGAATTGACTTGTGTCATGTACTGGTACAGATTCCCCAATGTTATATATGATTGTGAGATGTATATATATTGTACCAATAAAGAATTCAATTTAAAAAAAGATACATCATGTATGGGTACAAATACTTAAGGATGAATATGGTCATAATGTATTCCTAAAATGTACCAATACATTTTTTAATAAAAGAGAGTGGAATGATTCAATTATCCAAACATTTGAATATCATGGAGACAAATAGTATATCAATAAATCTTTGATTAAAATTGTCAAAACCAGTGTTTCACTCTAATGTATTCTAGGTATAGATTAAAATTAAGTCTTAAAATTTGTGACCGTGGTCACTTTTGCAAGCTCCTAAAGTAACTAATGTGGCTTGAAGAAAAACATTCACTGTTCCATAAATTCATTTTTCTCATTTTAGAAACATTAAGCTTGCATTACATTAATCTGATTCTCAGCTCTTCTGAAATACAGGGATCTCCCACTCAGGATTTGAAGCACATTTCAAATACTTATTCAGCACCTGTAGTTAATGTCTTAGCCTGTTCATGAGATTTAGGATAAATTCATGCACTTAGTATTCTCATTTTTAACTAAAACTAAGATTAGAACTCACTAGGCATGATGAGATGTTAAAGTGTCATAGAATATTATTTCTGCCTTTCTGCAAAAGACAGGAATGTAGCTAGAGAAAATAAAGCAAGGAAGATAAAAATGATAAAACAAAATAAACAAGCACATTTAAACATTTAAAGTTGTCTTCTAAGTTTATGGCCAGAATGTTAGTTACACCAACATTAGAGACACCAGTATTAACTAGTGAAAACTCTGCTCACTGGAAAAGAACACTCAGTAGCTGTAAGTTTTCAGAAGTGAAAAAATGAGAAACATAATCTTGGAAAACAAAATCTTGGAAACATAAAGAAGAAAAATCAATTTCCAGTGGTAATAATAAAGATATATCAATAGAAAACACCTAAGCTAATAAACTAATGTCAGAAATAAATATAAAAAATTCCCATTCAAATTAATCTATGTTCAGTATTATGCAGCGACATCATTAAATAACTTTTAAAATAGCCTGCCAACCCCTAAATCTACATCCAATGGGAATATACTTATAATTAAAATGAAATGAATTTTTCTCGATAAATAATAGTAGCTAAGAGATTTTACTAGAATATCTGTACTTCCAAAACTTTTGGAAGTTTTTAAAAGAAGTTTTTTAAATAAAAGGAATATGATACCAGAGAGTTACACATACCTATAAGAAAAAGGATAGCTTGAAGATAAATTGCAACTCATTTATGCTTAATTTGAGTTGTTTTAAGAAGTAATCATTAGAAATAAAGACAGTATGGGGCCGGAAATTTAGCTCAGTGGTTCCAGCGCCTGCCTCACAAGTGCAAATTCCTGAGTTCGATCCCAGTAACCACATATAGTGTTGGGTGTGGTGACTCAGGCCCACCAGCAATCAATACCACATACCACAATACCGGGCGTGGTGGCTCACACCTGTAATCCCAGCACTCCGGAGGTAGAGACAGTAGGATTGCTGAGTTTGAGGCTTGCCTGGGCTACATAGTGAGCTCAGGGCCAGCCTGAACTACAAAGTGAGACCATGTCTCAAAAAAAAAAAAAAAAGAAAAGAAAAGAAAAGAAATAAAGTATGAATGTATGGGAGTATATAATGTATATCAAAATATAGAATTATATTAGGACAAAGAACTGTAAGGAGAAATTGGAAGAATGTTGCAAGATGTAGACTGTGTAAAGTGATAGTTCATCCAAAAATAGATGATAATAAGCCAAAGATTCATTTGAAAGAGTCAATGAAAACTAGAAAATAATTACAACTTACAGACCACTGTACAGGTATAATTAACAAAACATACTTCACCCAAATGTTACTGGAGAAGGAAGAAAGAACAGAGTAAATAAGTAAATAAATCACAGCCATTTTCACATTAAATGTGAATGTAATGAGTTATAAAAAGAAGTAAATAGAAAAGTCCAGAAAGAAGAACGTGATACTATTAGTGCACTTATTCTTAATTAACAGTTAAGGAAAATATGCCTAAGAGCAACAGAATACACATTCTTGTCAAAGAGAAGTAATATATTCACCAAGAGAAACTCATAATAAGTAAAAAAAAAAATGATATGAACAGGTAACCTGAGCAAGTTGAAAACACGCAAGGTTTCTGTATGACCAAAATGAAAGTAATATGCAAATCAATAATGGATAGATATCTAGACAAACCTCAGATATTTGGACGCTTCAAAATGGAACTGGTCTAAATTCCTTTGGGGTTTTTGTTTGTTTGTTTGTTTAAATCCTGCTGAAAGACCAGCATCTGGAGAGACTGGAGCAGTAGATAAAGAACTTTCAATTTGTGAATAATCTATCACAATCCCTTCTAAAGGAGAACAATCTAGTTTTTGTTTTTCTTTTTTGTTTCACCAGTGTCTCTTTCCAGCAGTGTCTAGCTAGAGCAGCAAACATTTAAAATTTCTTCATGATAAATATAACGAAACATGTATCTGTGTGTGTGTGTGTGTGTGTTGTGTGCGCTTAATAAAATACATGGATGGTCTGATTGCTGGCACAATTCAAGAAATGTATCTCCATAATGTTCCTAGGGCCATGTTTCTAAATCTGTTTGACTCTTTTATAACAAAGACAGAGAGGCTGGGCCTACAGAGGACAATTGGGTAACTAAAGTCAGGTTAAAGCTGGGGTCACTTGGCTTGTTACCTTAACAGGGTTCTACTCTGCACGCAGACATGTAAGTCACATAATGAAGGCTTCAGGCTCCCGTTTCTCTAGCCTCTCTGACACCCCAGAAAGCAGAGGACACAAGGAAAGTGGCCCTCATCAACTCCTGGGAACGGAACTGGCCCCTGAGTCCATGCAGACTTCCCTAGGAAGCCCCACAGGCCCGTCCTCCCAGGGCCACCCCACCAGGCCCTTGCAGATCTGGTTCTCTGTGTTGCCTGCTCCGCAAAGCATTCCCTTTGCCTTAATTGTCCTGTCTGACAGCAATTTGAAAGCAAATCTTTTACTATAAACGCTCTTTTCCAGCCCTTCCTCTCGCTTGGCGTCCGGACAAGGGTCCCAGCCTGGTTTGCGGGGCTTCTGAGCAGAAGCCGTGGCCTGGCAGCTCTGGAAAACCTCCCCAGACGTCCTTGCAAGGTTAAGCATGCCACGCTTCCCGCCCGCCTGGCCACCTCGAGCTGCTGACAGCGTTCTCTGTGTTTTTGCTTTTCTCCATAAAACCTGGCGGAACAGAAGGTGCGTAACAGAGAAGGGGAAGTTCGCTTGGAGCTCTTCTACCTCTCCCTGCACCAGAGCCCGCTTCTTCCTCTCGCGTCCTGGGTCCCTGAAGCCGCTGCCTGGTCAGTCCCCGGCGCTCAGGGCCCCGCTTGGCCGTGGACAGCAGAGAGGACACGAGACTCGGCCACGGTCGGTGGAATCGCGAGGTCTGCGCTCCTTCTAAAACATGAAGCTTCCTATTCGAAACGCTGACACGGTTATATAAACAAGCAGCTTATTCAGGTAACCATCAAATTAGGTAAAATTCTTTTGCTACTTATTAACGCTGTATTATGTCTTTGGTACTTTTACCAGTGTTCAGTTTCTGTGCTTTAGAATCATTATTAATAATTCTCTTTCTCCAAACTCAACCCCTTTTCCTTTTTCTTTCTTTTTTTTTTTTTTTTTTTTGAGACAGGGTCTCACTTTGTACTTCAGGCTGGCCCTGAGCTCACCATGTAGCCCAGGCAAGCCTCGAACTCAGCAATCCTCCTGTCTCTGCCTCCCGAATGCTGGGATTACAGGCGTGAGCCACCACTCTTGGCCACCCCCTTTTCCTTTTTATGATGAACAAATATACTACTTTTACGGTTTCTTAAGCTCCAAATATTTTCCTTCACGCTTTTCAGATGCTTAGTTCTTTTCATAGTAAAGAGGCTTCACATTGATTAACAGCAGTTATAATCATTGCTACATTTCAGTAATTCTACCTCCGACGCCTTCACACACATTGTGTGCTGTTAATACACCAGCGAACGCCTGCTTGTTCACGTCAAGACTTCCGTCTTTTTTGTATGATTTTAATCGACATTTTCTCAAATTTATTAAATGCTATTGAGTCACCAATGTTATGAAACACCCAAGCTTTGCTATTAACTTAGGCCCACAAATTTGAAATACTTCTTAATTATAAGTCTGCCCGTTTTGATACTCTGAATAAATCCCCGTGCCCTTCAACACGGTGTAAATTAGGAAAATAAAAATCGCTGATATAAGACAAACGCTTCCTGCTCCAAGATGACTTATATACTTACTGGATTAGGCAGGATTCTCCAGAGAAACAGAATTAATGGGCTGTGTATATATAGAGAGATTTATTTTAAGGAATCAGCTCCCAGGCCTGCTGAGGAACAAACACAAAATCTGCAAAGCTCCTTTGGGGCAGGCTGGCGGGCTGGAGACCCAGGGAGGAAGCCCACCCACAACCCAAAGGCTGCCCATCAAAAAAATAAAAAAATAAAATACAAAGTAAACAGCCACTCTGCTGACAAGACTCCTGCTGCTCCTGAGAGGCCCAGTTCCTTCTCCGGAGGCTTCTCCTGATTGGTTGAGGCTCCTCCACATCTGTGGGGTAGTGAGCTTCACGCAATGTCACTATTCAAATGCCAGAGGCGATCAGTGAGGACCCTGCAGAAACCTTCAGTGTGCTGTTCGATCAGCCCGCGATGGGGGCCCACTGTCGGCAGACATGTAACATAACCCAGCTCCCCTTGGACTCCTCTGAGAGCCTTTGCATTTTAAATATGAACTGAGCAGATTGCGTAGTGAATAGTTATAAATCTGTGTCCGCCCATCTTTGTTGTTCAAATCGTGAGAAACGACATAACCAGGTAGTTATGCGCATAGCCTTCCCATAGAAAAGGCTTTTTGGCCCCAGGACCAATTGCAGACAGTGTGAAGTTATTTTGAAAGTGCCATTTACTTCCACTACCGTGGAGTTGGTCGTGTGTGTGTGTGTGTATGTGTGTGTGTGCATGTGCACAAGCATGGAGTGTGTCATGGGTGATAGAAGATGGGGATCCACTCTGTGTTCTTGTCTATTTCTTTTCTTTTACTTTCTTTTTCTTTTTCTTTTTTTTTTGAGACAGGGTCTCGCTTTGTAGTTCAGGCTGGCCCTCAGCTCACTCACTATGTAGCCCAGTCAAGCCTCGAACTCCGCCATCCTCCTGTCTCTGCCTCCTGAGTGCTGGGATTACAGGGATGATTCACCACGCCTGGCACTGTGGTATGTGGTACTAATTGCTGGTGGGTGTGAGTCACCATGCCCAGCATTGTATGTATTTTCTGAGATCGAATTCAGAACCTTGCACTTGCGAGGCAGGTGCCGGAACCACTGAGCTAAATCTCCGGCCCTCTTGTCTATTCCTTTTAAAGAAAATGTCACAGGGTCAGCAGCCACTGTTGGAAAATGGACACTTAAGAGATGAACAAACTCTAGGATTCACACTGGGATATATTTATAACAGTGATTTGAACATTCAACAAAATAGATAGGAATGGTCTTGGGTAAAACCATGATTTGGAAGATGAAAATACATTAAGAAAAACCCACTAGTATGTAACATGGTTTATATATATATATATATATATATATATATATATATTCAGATACATACATTCAGATAAAAATATGAGTATACATATATTCAGATATAAATATGAGTATATATATGAATATACAGGGATATATATGTGAATATATATGAATTTTTTCAACCACTAATTTAATTAATACCAGTAGAGTTCCATGATTTTGAAACTTCTTTCTCTCTGCAGTATAAATTCTGTGTTCCATGAAACCACTTGGTATTATTTACCCCATAGGGCTCATGACACCCAGCTGGTGACTTGCTAGACAGCGATTCTCAGTGTGGGGACACCATAAAGCCGTGTGTGAGAAGATGAAGTTGAAATACCCAGGCTCCAGGTTTCTTGGCCTTTGAAGACTATAGCATGGCCACGTTTTACTGGCCAAATTACAAAAGGAAACCAAATCTTGTAGTAGTGTAGTCGCCATCAAAAGAAATCAGTCTATCATAAGGAGGGCCAAATGTGACCTCAGATTAAAAGAGGACTCTTGAGATTATAAACTTTGTGCTTTCTCATTTCATCACAGGTGGTGAAAATCCCCCCGCTGGTGTATTTACTTATATCAGTGACCCCTACCTTATGTGACTAGTAACCTCTGTTTCTCCCTCAGGCCCAGAAGAGCTGGCAGAGATATGCGCCACTTAAAAAAGAAAGCATTGACAAGGTAGCTAACGTATTTTGTAATTCCAAGAGGTAAGATGCCCCTAGCAAGGGGTCTACACTATTGGGCAGAAGGAGCGTGGAGTTTCCTAACTCTTTGGAAAGCATATGCTATCTCAAGACCGTTTGTTCCTTTTAAAAACACACAGGTGCGCCCATGTCTCCAGTTAGGAAATAGTTATAAGCTACCACCTGCAATTCTGGGGATTTTATGGATGCTCTGGGGCTGAGGGATCCTGTTTAAACATGGCTGACAAATATTTAATTATCTCATCATCAAATATCTTCCAATGGCTTCTTTGGGCCTCACTAGAGCAGCGATGAAAACACGCGTGTGCATCTGAGATCTCCACGGAACACTTCCCCATGACTCCACAGAAACTGCATCAGCCGATTAAACTCTTGATACCACAAGACGAGACCCAAGTCAGGAAGTGAGTCGGATAAATCGTGCCACGGAGCAGCTTTCTGGGGGAGAGATTTTAACCTTTAGACTTCTCAGAACTACTGGTTGTGGGCATGCAAAGGGCCTTTATACGCGGGTTAGAAGAGCTTTGCTTTCTGTGCAGGAGTCTATAGATACCTGCTATTTAAATCTGTTCCGGTAATTAGTCCCCACGGAGCCCCGGGTTTCAGGCTCCAGTTGTGCAGGCTGATGAGATCGAGGTTGGTGGAGGATTCCCCGCCCCAGCTGTGAGTAGTTAACCTGTCACGGGGCGCTTGAGGGGTTGCACACATAAAAGGAGTCCAAGAACAACTTAAACTTAATTATCACTTCTTTCAACCACAAAAAGAGGAGGAAAGAAGAAAGGCAAGTTAGATCTGTGTGTCTGAAGTCCTTCTCTGATGAAGCATCCTTGGAAAATAGATGCAAGAAAGGATCAAAGTTAACATCTCCACCGTAATCAAAGTGGTGTTACTTCTTTAGATGTACAAGCAGATTTCTGAAAGTATTAAACCTATAAAAAGACCAAATGTTCATAAAACATCACCTCTAGTCTCTCATATTAACCATATTTACACGAAAATTTCTAATTCGTCAATATATAGACTGGAAGAGGGGACTCACTAGTTCTCCATTTCAGATGAGGAAATTGCACCTAGTGCTTTGCTGGCCTTGGCTTAGGGGTGAGCATTTCAAACTTTAGAAACTGATTATCTATACATAGAGCATTAAACTGGTTACAATTTCCAGGCAATATTCTGCCCCAAAGATGCATATACTCACAGTCAGTTCCAAGTAGACATATTGCAGCACGTTCTCATCAAAACATAAAAGCTGACACATTAAAGTTTCAGTTAAAGTTACAATATGTGTAATGAAAATTGAACATCATTGTTCTAAAATATTTACTGGGTGAATGAGCAAATCAAAGCTTTAAAATATGAGAATTCAAAATTATAATGACAAATTTAGATAGTAGGAATGTTCTATATTTATAGTTAAGAAGAACTTTTATTTTTAAACAAGACTATTCAAGTCAGACTCTAAATGTAAGATACAAGAGGAAAAATGAAGTAAGTTTAAGAAATATATGTATTTAAAGACAATAAATTACAATTCATGGAACTGACCATCTATAAATAAAAAAGAGAGACAAATGATTATAAAACTATACAGATAACACATTTGACTTGAAAAATACATTACTTTTAGGAAAGCATGGCCCATGGGGTGGGGGGAGGGGAGTATATATATATGGATAAATAATAACATAAGAGAATATGTAGACAAAAATAAAAATTAAAAAATAATAGAAGGCAAAATTTATCAAGATTAAAAGTACAAATGCATTATAAAAAGGTCATAGAATATCAAAAGGTAGAGTCACATAATCAAAGATGATTAAATATTTATAAATCACTATATTTAATTGTGTGTGTAGGTAGCATGTGTGTGTTGTATAGATTGTATATATTTGTACATGATAGTATCCACATGTTCAGAGACCCATGTCACAGTCATGCAGATAACCTACAATAACTTTAAATGCCTTTAAAGAAGAAGGTTGAAAGAAGTGACCCATATTTTATTTTATAGTTTAGGTGGCAATATATAGTAAGTTTACTTTTTTTTTATTTCACAAAAAGGTAATTAACAGTGCCGGAAGGTTAGCTCAGTGGTTCTGGCGCCTGCCTCGAAAGCGCAAGGTCCTGAGTTTGATCCCCAGTAACCACATATAGTGCTGGGCGTGGAGAATCACGCCCACCAGCCATCAATACCACATACCACAGTGCCGGGTGTGGTGGCTCATGCCTGTCATCCCAGCACTCAGGAGGCAGAGACAGGAGGATTGCTGAGTTCGAGGCTTGCCTGGGCTCCATAGTGAGCTCAGGGCCAGCCTGAACTACAAAGCGAGACCCTGTCTCAAAAAAAAAAAAGGTAATTAACAGAAGGTACACCTAAAAACCTAAATTAGTAGCAACATTTTATAGTATTAGAGGACCATTTTTGAATTATCATCATTATTATACACTTAGTTGATATAATGTCCATAGACTCACTGATGATATTTTTAAAACCAATTTGAAAAATTCATGATTTAGCAAAAACATATGCAGTAAAATAATAGTCACCCTTTATTTTTCAAATATTGAGAGAAAACCCCAATTCTGAAACATCAATTACCATTTTTCTCAGTGGCAGACCTGACCTGCCTCATGATGTTCAGTATGGAAATGTGGAGTTCATCAAGGTAAGTTTCGTAAAATAATCCTATAATACAAGAAAATTGCCTGCTGAAATTGAGGCCAAAGGCCAGACATAAAACTCTATGTCTTACAGAGGAAAAAACGGAAGGCATTCAGCTGTTAGCTGCCAGATAATTGCCTTATAAATGGCTTCGTGTTTAAAAATAGTGACCTTTGTGAGAAGTAGGTCAGAAGACACTCCTTCTGGAAGGTCCCTCCTGTACCAGCCGGAAAGCCTGTTCTGGTCTCTGAAGACACAGGGAAGGTGCCTGAGAATCACAAGGTTTGGGGGCTCTTCAAGGGAAAGGAGCAAGGAGAGGACAAGAGTGAACTTTTAATTCTGTTTCTTCCTCACAAACCAAGGCAAGACGCCATATTTTAGGCCCACGTGTCCGGAACACTTTGGGGATTTCAAAAACATGAAAACACCTTGGAATGTATTTGTGGTAAGGTGGCAGGTTTTGTTAAGGATGATCCTTTTTCTGTCTTAGCTTCTCTTTCCCCTGTGCCCTCCCTGTCTGTCTCTGTCTCTGCCTCTCTCTCTCCCTTTTCTCATCCAAGTCTTCCACTCACAGTGTCTCAGGGAGAGGTAGACCCAGATGTGTTAGGACTCCTGTCACCCAAGGAACTGCAAAACCCTGTAACCCTCTTGCAACAAGATTTTGGAATAGTGATGACATCATTTGTGCAATGAAACTTAATCACCATATCTAGTTACATTTAGTTCATGTCAGGAATTCTAAGTGAGGGAAACTCATGCTGGATTGCTAGATTCCCCATTAAAATAGTACCACTGGTTAGATCTTTCATCATTTGATCTTGCTTTAATGTTTCTTTATCTGGTTATTATGCTGCACGAGAGAGTGAACCCAAATCCTTCATATTGAGCTACGTCCTCAGGGCACTTTTATTTTTATTTGGAGACAGGACATCTTTGTGTTGCCAAATTTCCCAGGTGGTGTCCAGCTTAGAATCCTCCTTCCTCAGCCTCCCACGGTTCTGAAAAGGTGAGCGAAAGACACCGCGCCAAGCCCATTCAACCTCCCTTTTCATTTCTACTTCTTGTTCCTTTTTGGTGCTGCCAGTGCTCCTTGCTACAAGCACTCTTGCTTGTAGGCCTCGGAGCCGCAGCAGCTGTTCCTTTGCTAGCTCGATGAGATCCATGTTTGTTTTGGTTCTTCGTATGTCAGTTTTCTAAGGCTCTCTTTAACTCTTTCGGCTTAAATGAGGCACAACACAGCCCGAGAAGTTCTGTCCTCTGGCATATTCCACGAGTTCCTCTGGTCTTTGTCTGTCTGGGAAACAGAGGTCGGTGATTCTGTTACACGCACGAGCAGCTGTGGCTACATCAAGCCAGTTTTTGAAAGCGTCTGGACACCATGTACCAGAACAATAGACTTTTGCAAATAATTTTGCAGAAATTAGTTGTTGCACTGGTTGAGGAGGTTGGGGGAGGGGACTCAAGCTGTGTATATGGTGGAACAGGAAGGGAAGGATAGTATCTGGGGGACGGGAAATGTCTGAGATGATTCTACCGGAGCTCTTTATCTTCTCGGGCCTTTGTCAGAACATACGTAGGGAACATTCACTGGATGCGGGGTTTCTTTTTGAGGTTCAGAAGAAACAGGCCAACCAGTGCCTGCTTGGCATCTCTTCCCTAAGGCTCTGTAACTGCCTTACTCCTGTGAGGCCACCTTCTTCTCAGAATGGCCTCTGAGGTTACAAATAATTCTCATGCAGTTGGGTGAGGTAACTACAAGTCTTCATGTTACAGTGAGAACAAAATCCTGGAGCAGACGCTAAACAAAGCACAGAATGAGAGCTGCTATTAGTGAGAATCACGTTCATGAACGCACACGTGTACACTCATACCATTACAGCTATTGTGTCGTTGTCGATACTTCATGAAACGGTGTACTGGGCCTTGGTTATTTCTGTAACTTGTCTGTATCTAATGCACAGACACTATTTCTCCAGGACATATAAAAATAGAAAAGGCCTCCTATATTACAGGCATTTCTTTGGACAGCCAAGCCAAAGAATTTCCTTATTAAAACATTTTTTTGATGATGCAGCCGGGCGTGGTGGCTCACGCCTGTAATCCCAGCACTCGGGAGGCAGAGACAGTAGGATTGCTGAGTTCGAAGCTTGCCTAGGCTACATAGTAAACTCAGAGCCAGCCTCAACTACAAAGCAAGACCCTGTCTCAAAAAAAAAAAAAAACATTTTTGATGATGCAAACAAAACTTATTTCCAATTTAACAGAACATACATTGAGGTTAGTCTCTGAATCCAGTCAAAAAGTGATGTGTGCATGGTTGTAATCCCAGCACACAGGAGGCTGAGGCAGGAGGACAGCCATGAGTTCAGGCCAGCCTGGGCAACCTGATGAGTTCAAAGCCAATCTGGATAGTGAGACCTTGCCTCAAAAAAAAAAATGATGTCTGCATCAAATCTAATCTCTAATATGATTTCCTAATAATACTTAGCAGCACAAAACAACAAAATGATAAATCTAGAATTAAATAAATTGAAAGAAAAGTATGTGAGGAAAATGAAGCATTATAAGGTAGAAGCATATTTTATAAATTCAAATTGCAAAAATGTGTAGTTACTACTTTTCAAATAGAATATAAATATTAGACAAATCTGTGATATATTTTTCAATGCATATATCACACTTTTGTTAGTTGAATATAGGTTACTTTGTGTAGTTTATGGAATTGTTAATTTTTAATAATAAAGTAATTGTTACTTGAAAAAAAATGAAGTATTTTACCATACTGAGTTTTCTGTTTTTGGTTTATAACACACAAAACTTTGAGACTGAGGCAACACATTCAGGTGTCTACCATACCAAAGGCCTAGACATTATACACCTTAGTGCTATGATTTTCACATCCTTACCAAAGCTCACAGTGAAATTTAGCCCTGACCATAAGGAAATGAAGAGATGGGCCCAGATACAAATTTGAAGAGATAATTTTGTTGTAAGGTTGAGTGGAAGAAAGGGCTACTTTGAGAGTGGATGTGTTATAAAAAGCCATCTTGACACATGGTGTCCTCTCCACGTGACAATGCAGAAAACAGGCTTTTACCAATAGTTTAACAGATGCCCACCTCATGCTTATGGTCTTTTCAGTCAATACTGTGAGACAAATAAACTTCCATGCTTTAGAAATTACCTGACCCTGGGGGCTAAGTAATAGCAACAGAATGGACTGATTTACGCTAACACTCAGCTTCAGTCTGCATGAAATACTCTCATGAACTCTTCTCAGACCTCACTTTCCCAGAGTAGGCACTCACTTCTGGGGACAGTGACCACAAGGCTCCATGTGGCCCTGAGGACCCAGGAAAATGCCAGCTTCTACTCAGGGTGCAATAAACCACTCAGTTTCAATGCGATAACTACGGTCCTCAGAAAATATCTGTGGGAATTTCAAATTCTAAGCACTGGTCTACTTTCCTCCACCTATGCTTTTTCTTCTTCCAGAAGGTGCTGAAATTTAGTGGTTATATTTTCTTAAGAAGTTTTACCTCTTCTTTACAGACTGTCTTCTTTTCCCTATAGAAATGTGAAAAGTTTTTCTCCAACCAAAGCATTTACAGAGCATACTTTATATTTTAAAGTATTCAGATTGTGGGTATTTGATGCTCAACATTCTCGGTTTAAAGTATTTGTGGGATACTCAGAGGGCTCTTAATGTATAAATTCTTCTACAGCACATGTGGGTATCTCTTGTGTTTACCAGGACTAAATGGTTTATCTAGCATTTGAACCCATGATCAATGGGACTTGTTATGATCTTCCACAGTTTGTTATCACACACTTAATAATTTCTTAACATTATATTAAAAAACAAGTCTTTTCCCCTTTACCTTAAAACGTTCTTCCAAATGATATCTACCTCCTGTTAGTAATAAAATATTTATTAAAATTTTTTTTTTTGAGACAGGGTCTCGCTTTGTAGTTCAGGCTGGCTCTGATCTCACTATGGAGCCCAGGCAAGCCTCGAACTCAGCAGTCCTCCTGTCTCTGCCTCCCGAGTGCTGGGATTACAGGCGTGAGCCACCACGCCTGGCACTGTGGTGTGTGGTATTGATTGTTGGTGGGCGTGAGTCTCCACGCCCAGCATTGTATGTGGTTACTGGGGATTGAACTCAGGACCTTGCACTTGCGAGGCAGGCGCCGAAACCACTGAGCTAACCCTCTGACCCCATTATTAATTTTTAAAAATGTAAGACAGTGTTTCTAAAGCAACAAAGACATGGCAAAATATAATGGAACTATTGACAAATTTACCAAGAGCATAAGAAAACTCATATATTTTCTACCAATAAATCATTTTAAAAATGCATGTGATAATTTCAATAAAAGATTTGTGTTTACTAATAAGAAAAAATATAATTGGATAAAATACATGATTCTCAACAAAATTGGATAGATATGTAGATTTATATCAACAGGCTGATTTTCACACATTTGATTATTCTTTCTTTCATATATATTATTCATACATGTTGTCTAGCTACAAATAAGTATTCATCAAATAGTACAGTCATGTTCTCATTTTTCTCCATCCCTTTAAATGGATATAATAAAAGGGAACACTGTCAAATATTCCGTTCATTCTGGGAAAAAAACGTGTGAAAACGAGCTGACCCTAACACCGCAGCCTTCGGGGACCTGACACAGCCCCCAGGACACTGTGGAACCCAGGCTTGAGGGCGGGAAACAAACGGGGGACTCAGGAACACGCTTCCGCGTGCGCTGAGCTGACACGGAGACGCTCGGCCAGTGTGCAGTCAGCAGGCTGCAGCTCGGGCGCAGAGGACGCGCTGGGCCGAGCTCTTCCTCACGCTCAGCTCGGCTGAACGAGGAGACGAGAAAGAAGCCGAGCCACCCGGAACTCGCAGGCTGGCTGGACGGGACACAGGAGATTTCAGCCATTTTGAACGTGGTCACAGGGCCAAAGCCAGGGCTCTGTGCTCTCCAACCAGCAGATTTCCTAAGACTGAGAGCTGTCCAGAAGGGGAGGCATTGTATAAATTCTTTATACAATACTGGCAGCAGCGAGAAAGCGACAAAAAGAATCACAGTGGAAGTGCACCAGAAAGAGAAGATGATGCCCTTGCCTCAGTTCTGACCTTATATTAATTACCCTATAACAGCGAAAGTTAGCATCATGCTCTCTGGAAAATAATGAGGAAGAGTCCAGTTTTTGTTATGTAACAAGGAAACCAGCCTGCTCTGGAGTTTAGAGTAAGTTGCAAACAGGCAAGTGCATTGTCCTTTAAGGACACCAGGTGAAGTGTCTCCTCACTCCCCTCACCGGGGCAGCGGAGGTGAAACTGCCTGCAGTTGCTTGTTTCCTGGATCCAGCCACACCTGAGATCCACATGGCTTGGGGACTTCCAAGTTAGATAAGTAATATTGCCTTTTTTTTTTTTTTTTTTTTGAGACAGGGTCTTGCTTTGTAGTTCAGGCTGGCCCTGAGCTCACTATGTAGCTCAGACAAGCCTTGAACTCAGCAATCCTCCTGTCTCTGTCTGCTGGGATTACAGGTGTGAGCCACCATGCCTGGCTGCCTTTTTTGATTCCAGCTAAATTAAGCTGCCTTTCTGCCATTTTAACTGAAGAATTCTTGAGTGGTACAAAATAACCTTTAGAAACAGATCTACAAAGCAAACAGAAAGATTTGTTGAGGTTTTTGAGCAAATCTTAGGTCTAAGGTTACTTCACATTTTTGTATTTTAATAGGTCAGACTTTGATTCTCTTTAGAGGGAATTTCTTCGATAGCTCTTGGCATGGTTTCATGAGTCCAGTCAAACAAGGATAAAGTTAAAATGCTTTTTACAGAGTTTTACCTTGAGGTTAGTTGCCTAAAAAGTAGGAAATCTCTACTGTAGTTAACATAGCTAGGTAAAATTTGAGGGGAAAAAATTAGCGAAATTTGAGTCAACAGAGAATTGAGGTCATTGAACAAATCTCTCAGAAATCTGGACAGATGGGCAAATTCAGATTATCACAGCCCTGATCGGCTTACTTGGAGCAGAAAGAGCTGAAGCCAATACCTGGCAGAAACCCTTCTCAGGTAGTGTCTGTGGATTGTTGGACATGGAGTGTGGGATAGCTTGAGAACTAAAACTCCTATGGAAGCCATCTTAGAGGGGTCATTTAATTGTACTAGGTGTTCACCGCAAAAATGAGGGAATCGTTTTGGGGGTCAAGGAAGAGTAACAGTTTGAAATACAGTCAGAGAAAATGTAGCCATTTTGAAATAAGCCTTTACCTCTCTCCACAACAAAAGCTTTGCTTTCCTGCGTAAATACTGTATCAAAGCCTGTCTGATGTGGAAGATTGGAAGAGAAGTTCTGTGTCATGAGAGGACAAAAAAAAATCAAAAGCTTCTATATGAAGGCCCAGTGACTTAGACTTAGTTTTAAATTTCAAATTATGGCACAGTTCCCCTTTGCAACAAGCCTCTGGAGTAATAATGGGTTAGATCTGCAATAGTTCACATGTAAAATGGAGATTTTAGGTAAAAACAAAGACAGTGTTGCGGGGGGGGGAAAAGCCACTTTAGGGCCAGAGGTTTAGCTCAGTGGTTTCAGTGCCTGCCTCCCAAGTGCAAGGTCGTGAGTTCGATCCCCAGTAACCACATACAATGCTGGGCGAGGTGACTCACGCCCACCAGCCATCAATACCACATACCACAGTGCCGGGCGTGGTGCCTCATGCCTGTAATTCCAGCACTCCGGGAGGCAGAGACAGGAGGATTGCTGAGTTCGAGGCTTGCCTGGGCTCCATAGTGAGCTCAGGGCCAGCCTGAACTACAAAGCGAGACCCTGTCTCAAAAAAAAAAAAAAAAAAAAACAGCCACTTTAGGAAACTGAAGCCTCTAGTTTCCATATTTATTGTGTGTTCACTTTTCATTACTGTTACAAAATACTTAACAAGATCAATTTAAAAAGAGAAAGCATACATTTTGGTTTTCTGTTTGGGCCCCTGACTAGCCTCAGCTCTGGCCCCTGGAGGAAGCCAGTGAGTACATCACAGGGAGATCTAGCCTCACACTTCAGCTCCTGACCGCATCCTACATTCTCTGCTTGTGGTGTAAGCCCACTGGCCAGACACCTGCTTACGCCCCACCTCTTACAGGGCATCATCCACTAAAAGCATAAAGCTGAGCACTATGTCTTTAACTCATGGGCTTTGAGGAACATTCCACTTCCCAACTGTAGCATACAGCAAATATTAAGTACAGTCCAGTGCCTAATCAGATTAATATAAAACATTGCACCAAAACCTTAATTATTTGAGTCTTAGTTATGAATCTGACACATTAACTTTATGTAACAACAAGAACATGTAGGCAGGGGAAGGTAAAAAATGGTCTGAAGATACCGAAAACATCAGAATCAGACTCACAGAGGAAACGCTTTAGAAAGATCAGGTGGGACATTTAAAATCTCTTCAATTAATAAGTTAAATATACTAATTGTGGTCAACATGGAGAAACAAATGGTAACGTTACTAGAAAGATGGAGACTCTGAGCAGAGATTGGAAGGAAGTGTTTAACGCTGAGAACCCTTTACCAGACATCAGGCTGACTGGTCTTGGGTTGGGTATTACAATGAAAATTATCAGTGAACCTGAAGATGTGTTGATAGGAAATATTCAATCTGAATTACAAAAACATAACAGAAATTTTTTAAACAAGGAAATTATATACAAGACCTGTGAGACAATTATACAGGGGATAATATAGCTATCAGGAAAATGTGAGAATAAAAAAAAGAAAAAGAAATAAAATAAATACTTGAAATAGTAACAGCTGCATATTTTCAAAATAATGTTTTGACATTCAAACATCATTTAGTGTAAACATATTGATAGCGTAATGAAGATAAAACTTACAATTATATTGATAGATAGCAAAATAGAAATTTGATAAAATTCAACAACAATCCATAACAAAAAGTCTCAGCACAATAGGAGTACAGAAAGTATGATAATCTTGAAAAAGAATGTGTAAAATACCCTTCAGTCAATTTTATAGTTACTGTGAGAAACCAGATGCTTTTGTCCTGAAATGAAAAACAAGGTGAGGTTGTCTCTTTTTAACATGCTTCACTGAGATTATACCGAATGCTCTGGCTGATACCATGAGATAAAAAGGGAACTAAGGTAAGAAGGTTGGGAGAGAAGGAATAAAAGGATTGGTGATGGCTGAGGTGGACTGTCGGCTAGAACGGTGGTGGTATCCACTCGGGGGAGGGTGTCTGGTGTTTCATGGGGTGTCACCTTGGAGTTTTGTCCTGGCCTCTCCCCTCTTCTCTTTGTCTACTTCCAAGACACAGTGAAATAGCAGCTTGGGGTCACCGTGGCTTTGCACAGCCGTGTTTCTCCCTTGGAGCCAGCCAACCATGAAAATGTGAGTCACATTCAGCCTCTTCTACTTTACATTCTTGGTTTTGTGCTTGGTTTTGTGTGTCCCTGAGAGAAACCTGACCAATGTACTGTCATCCATACAAAATCGGATGGATTATTTACATCGAAAAATCTCAGAGTCCAAACAACTTTCTTGATATAATAAATAATTTTAGAAAGGTGGCAGGACACAAACTTGCTACGCAAAAGTTAGCCAGATTTCCATAGATCAATAAGTGCTAGGAATTTTGAAAGAAAAACACAATGCCAATGTATATAGCAGGCCCGGGTAGATGTAACAAGAATAGCATGGACTGCGCGGTTTTCTTATAGCACTGAGGATGAAAAGTCTAATAACTCATTGTTGGCAGATTTGATTTCTTTTAGGAACCCTCTTCTTGGCCCCTGAATACCCATCTTCTCACTGTGTTTGCCATGGCCTTTGCTCTATGTGAACACAATCTTGCTATCTCTTTTTTTCTAAAGACACATGTCCCTCCTGGATTAGATTATTATCATTTCATGTAATCTTAATTACCAGTTTAAAGGCCCTACCTATAAATACAGTTTCATTGAGAGTGAGGGTTTTAACCTATGAACTGGAGAGTATGAAATTCGATTCATGACAAGTACTGACCTTAGTACAATAAAAGTGAAAAACTTAAGTATAAAACTAGAAAAATACCTCTAAAATGTGTAGGGAAAAAAAAACCTTATTGAAAGAAGTGACAAATCAATGGAGAAGTGCTCCAGGGAAGGAAGACACAATATTGTTAAAGTTTTAATTTGCCCTACTTGATCTATAGATCCATCCCAATCCCAATCAAGTACTTTCTAAATATTTTCAGTTGATTCTAAAGTTTATTTGAAAGCAAAACACCCAGAAGCAGCACACACACACACACACACACACACACACACACACACACTGTTTAATACAGGTTACCACATGACCTTTGACAAATTACTTACTTGCACTTAACCACAGTTTGTTCAATTGTGGTTGGATATGGAATTAGGAATGTAGTTTTTCTTATTTATTATGAAGACTGATTTTAACAATAAGACCATTATCTATGTTAGTATTTTAGAAATTACAATCCTCTATTATTATTTGTGTATTCTCCAAATCATGGCCATATCCTACTTATGCAAGGCTAACTATGAATGAGGAATTCTTGCAAATGAAATTTATTAAAAAGAGAAAACTCAATTTCAGAAGGGGTAAACAGCAAGGAGGTACTAGCACCATGCACCAGGGGCCCCACAGATTAGAAGTGGTGACTTGGGAAAAACTGCCATCAGGTAGACATCCGGGAAGCATGTTATAATAATTTTTCTTTCATCCAACGTTTTTGTCATCATGTGAAATGTGGTCTTCTTGTTACAGTTCATTTCAAAAGTAATTCAGTAACGAATATGTATTTTCCCATTACCTGACAACTTTGTAGAGTCTCACTGTCTATAATGCTCTTTATTTTAATCTCTCCATCTATTTTTGCTTCCCAAGAAAGAACACTGTATGTTTTGACACACAGGTGTACCTGACTTCAACCATATTATTCTTGCAGTATCTCAGCTGGGGGTGCCAGAGATTTATAGCAAAGTCAGAACACTATTATTAGATCTGCTACAGTTTTTAAAGAGTATCATGAGACTGAAGCTAAAAAAGAATAAAAGCTATATTGCTTTCTTATACACATTTCTTCTTCTAAATGACTATGGCCAGTGCCATTTCTCTTCATTCATTCACAATAGATTTTTATGTCCAGACTAAAGGAACATATATTAGGATTTGGGAAAATTTATATTTGAGGAAGGTGAATAACTTTCAAATTTTACAGTTCCCATTTGTAAATTGTGCAAATAAATAGAGAATTACCTGCTACCAATAATGTGCAAGTAATCAGTCTACAAAGCATTTAAAATCTTCCATCTGTAAAATCAAGATGATGCCAGAATACAACACGTATTATGTAACAATTATGACTCCCAATGTAGATACTACACTCATGAGACTTCATCCAATTACTTTAGCCATAGTACTATGCTGCAAAAATATCCCAGTTTCTTATTGAGTGTTTCAGACCCAGGATCCCTAGTGATAGATGGAGACATCACTGGAACAAATGTAATTCTTTGTAAAATGTGGTCCGTTCATTTAATTAGGGATCATTTAATTCAGCTACTTTCTCTTAATGAAGGAAGTCCCTAAGCCACAGGGAGGTTGTTTTGTTCAAGATCATGTACCTAAATTATAGTAACTAGAATGTGAAACTTTTCTTCTGATCCAACCCCAGCTTAAGTCTCTCTTTCTCTCTCCTTCTCTTTCTCTTTCCCCCTCAATGTTTATAACATGAATAAATGACATTTTAATTATTGCTCAGTGGCATATAAAAGAACCATTCAAAACTCTAAATGGTATTTGTTCGTCTGCTGAGACGGTTCTCACTGAAAAGGCTGTGGTGATAATTCTCTGAGTTCAACTATACTTCTTTCTTCTGATCGATCACTGAAACAAAGGCCAGTAAATATCAGCGGCACAGGCTAAGGAGGAGCCAGGAGGATCGCAGCTTGTTCTAGTAAGTTTCTCTCAGTGTCTGTGCTGGAGAGGACACCACAGCCTTATTCACGCGAACTGGTGCCTTTGCTTTGGCTTCAGTATTGTTGACACCTGTATCGTCACATCTAACAGCTATAACTATATGTATTAAATGAAATGGAGTTATTTTCAACACTTAGAACCATTTCTGTAATGTTTTATTACAAATAACCGAGGTATTCTAAGACACAGGCCTAATGTTTGTATTTTTGACTTAGCATTTTTTTGTTTACCTACACCGTATTCATGGATAAGAGACTGAGGCCTACTGGAGAAAGTAACTGAAGTGAAAAATAAATTAAAATGGTATGAACCAGTAATATGTGACATCAAATAAAAAGGGAGTTTCCTACCAAGTGAAAAGGAGTGAGGAGTCTTGCAGTTTCACCTGTTTGGAAGTTAGTGTGGCACCAATGGGTCCTGGGAGAGGGAGGAGATTTACATTCATGATGAAGAGGAATCTTATCACTCAGAAAGCGTCTCAGTGTTTTAGGTCGGGTTGTACGCGCCCCAGTGACAGTCCTGTAAGAGGAGCCCAAGCAACTCTTCACCCCGTTCACGGCCTTAGAGGAGAGGAACACTCACTCAGTGGCAGGAGATTTAAATTTTTTAGCTTTTAAGACATAGACGGTAAATGTGCCCTTTTGCTTCAGAGGGAGAACCTGCCCCTCTCTCCCCGTGTTGGAAAAATATCTTAAGACAGAGGATGGGTCGTTGCACTCGCCCGGCTGCAGAAATGTCAGTTCCGCGTGGAGAACTGTCTCTCGACACCTCTTTCCATGTAAAAATACACCTCAGCGTCTCCTTACAGAGCAACCCTTGCAAACTTAGGAAGATGGAGTGAGGAAATGTAAAGTCAATCCCAGCTGGAAGCAGGAGCAGGGTATGACTCTGCCGAGGTGGAAAGGTTGGCTACAAAAGAAGAGGAGGACAGAAAACCCGTGTAGGAGACCCTGGAATTTCCTTTGCTCGTGTGCGCCACCTCCGATTTCCTTGATTTTACTTCCAAGGGCCCCTTCCGGAAAGTGAGGCCCCCAGAACGTGCCTTGGGACACGAGCTCCACTTCCCTGAGCTTGCGGAGAGACCGAGGGAGCCGGCGCCCCGCTTCCTGGTGGTTCCCCGAGCCGGAGATAGATGAGCATGTGACCCGGGCCTTCTAACCAAGGCATCCGCGCGGTGGGTGCTACGCTTCTGGTGCCCCTGACAGGGCGCCCCGTACCTGGTTTTCTTTTCTTGCTTTAGAAATAACCTTTTAACATTATTCTGTTTCCATTCCTATTTTGTCTGTTCTCTGCATAATTTCTTCTGGGAGCACGGTTTTAAAAATTTATTATTTATTATCTATTTATTTGTGGTAGCGGGGATCAAACTTGGGGCCTTTGTGGGTACACATTTTACATAAACCTTTCGCACAAAAAGTTCTATTTCTGGTAACGCACCCACCAACAGGCCAGCGTGCCCGACGGACGTGGTCGCCGGGTCCTGGGTACTGACTCTAGGCTGTCAGTGGGTGAGAACTTCATTCCATCTTTACAACACTACGCTGGGTATGATGACTGTTGCATTCGAAGGCGCTGAAGTTCAGAGATGTTAACCGACTCGTCTCGTCCTGGGTCTTTTATTGCGTTTTCTGTTGTCAGTAACATGACAGTGAAGACTGAGCAAGTCCTAAAAAGAGGTTTGTTTCAGCATTTGGTGGAGTCGTGTCTGGTGACAGTCATTTTGATAGTAGCATTACAAGGTGGAGTGGGACGTCACATGGCAAGAGCCTGTGTGTGTGTGTGTGTGTGTGTGTGTGCGCGCGTGCGCACAATTGTATGTTCTAACCCCTCTCACTTTTATAAATTCATTTGCTTTCACTCATCAAGATTCTCCCCTAAAGGCCTAAACCAACCTTCATGACTTCCCAGTTTCCACCTCAAAACACTGTTTGGCTTAAGTTTCTATCATTCTCAGTGTCTCACAAAGGGGATTAAATTTCAACACATGAAATCATAGGGTTACACTTAGACCAAAATGTCTTAGATGGGTGGTTTAAAAACATGTATGTTCTCATTGTCTTGAGGGCTGGAATGGTAAAAGCAGAGTGGTACATCTGGTGAGGGGGCCCACTGCGGGCCTGCACAGCCTTGCCCCAGGTAGGAGAGAAATCTCTCCACCCCTCTTTTTACAGGAACACAAGCCCATCATGGGGCTCCACACTCATGACCTGATCTGGCCATAATTACTTTACTGAAGGCTCCATATCCAAGTGCCGTCAGCCCTATCACACTGTTCAGGTTTTCAACATACACGTTCAAGATGCATGAACGTTCACATCACATCCTGTAGTTCAGGAGCAGTCCTCTCCTGAAGACTGTGCTCCTAAGTATCGGACTACGTATTCAGAAAGAGACGAATCTCTTCATTTTCTCAATATAAAGTTAAGGAGGTCTACTTCCATGTTTAGGGTCTTATTACACTTCTGTACTAACAAAATAGCTCTGAAATAATAACTTCATTTTATTTCCATTATACATATATTGTACCTGGTAATGTATGAGTTGATCCTAAGGAAATGTCAGGTGATCTAATGTGCAACATTTAAAAGCCACTAGCAATGTGTCTACCATCTTGTAGCTACTGTGATACGTGTGCTCCTAGTAAGTAAAGGGAACTAAGGTAAGTCATTCTGAATGTTCATGAAGACAGTCTTTCAAGTAAAACATACCTTTTTCAGAGGCAGGGCTGTGAGACTCGATCTACCTTGGGGATATGGAGAATTAACTTGCATATTTTGCTGGATTTTGTCTCCCTGGTCTGATTCATACAGAAGACATTTTTTTATATGCCATCTTTGTGTCAGCAGCAGCTATCTGCAATCCATAAATTTATGGATCAATGAATCTTACAAATTCTTTCTCTGAGAAAAAAAATAGAAAGGTTCTAGGGTGTCCTGGTGTGACCAAACCGTAGGATAAAAAGTGTTGGTCGTTCACCATTATTAATCCAGTATATTCAAAGTAATATCCATTTAATAACCAAAAGACATTACACCTGACTCTATGTACCATAAAAGTGCCTTAAGTTTTAGTTGGCTAATTGGAAAAACATGAAAATTTAAAGAACAACCCAGAAAAAACTGGAAGGACTTTTGTCTTCTAAGAAGTAACGTATAAAATTACTCCTGCTATAGAAATTTTATTATTATTTTGATTGGCCAATAAAATAGTAAAGAAAAATTAATTATTAAATAGAATGGGCTATATAACTTAAGGCTGAAATTAAAAAGGCCTGGACTTTTGTGATTATTGTTTAATTATGCCAATTTAATCTAATAGGTTATATCAATAATAACAGGATGAATGTTAAATGAAAAAGAATGTGGAATATTATACTCTAATGATTTTAATGAAAATATAAGTATATTGCTCCGTGCACATTGTGATACCCCATATAAAGTTAAAATAATAGGTATTTAAAAACACACATTTTCTTATTTTTATTTTTTGTATTGTTCAAATGGTTTATACATAGAAACATCCAGTCACTTTTCACATTTTACAATATTAGTCTTACCGAAGTTTCTTAGCATAATGATGTGCTGGCACATTTAACTATAACCTAAACAGAAAAACAATAAAAGGTACTAACAAGAAACATCAATACATTACATTAGTTTTGGTACAAAGTCTCTCTCCCCAAATCAGTTTCACTGAATGAGTTTACAAGAAACTGCTTTACAGAATTTGATCCCAAAGAATATTGTAACTATATTTTTAACTCTTTCAATTAGTATGTAAAGAATATAACTTGCATATAAATAGACACATATATACTTAATCACACTTTTTGTACCTAGTCACATTTAACAAAGAATAAAACTGATTTTGGAGTCTTGGCAGCTGTAATTCCATAATTCTTTTTGCCTCTTAATGGATATTCTACAAAACTTTTCATATACTTTCTTAACCCAGAATTCTCTTTCAAACTCAGTACTATAGGTATGGTGCCTAGGGTCTATTATAGGTAAGGTATTCAACTTGCTTAGCTTCGGAGCTGTCTAGGGAGCTCTGAAGCGCATCTTGGGTGTGTTTAGCTGCTTATGGTGAGTGGTCTGACCTTGGGCCCTGTGGCTGGCCCCACCCTTTCCTCTCTGCTTTTGTTCTCCTGCTCTCCTGGCGGTCACCATGGACAAAGCATCCTCCCATGATATTTCTACCTCAGAGTTGGAATTCACCCTGGACTGAATCCCTAAAACTCGGAGCCAAATTAAGCTTTTTTTTTCTTTTTTTTTTTTTGAGACAGGGTCCTGCTTTTGTAGTTTAGGTTGGCCCTGAGCTCACTATGTAGCCCAGGCAAGTCTCGAACTCAGCAATCGTCCTGCCTCTGCCTCCCGAGTGCTGGGATGACAGGCGTGAGCCACCATGCCCGGCACTGTGGTATGTGGTATTGATGGCTGGTGGGCGTGAGTCACCACGCCCAGCATTGTATGTGGTTACCGGGGATTGAACTCAGGACCTTGCACTTGCGAGGCAGGTGCCAGAACCACTGAGCTAAACCTCCGGCCCTTAAACCTCTTCTTTAAGTTGTGGGTGTAGTGAGCGTATCTGTGTCCTGTTCACAGAAAAGCTGACAGAGACAGCTTCCATTCTATAAAAATTCCTCACCAACAGGCAGATTTATGGCAAATGAAAGCAGCATCTCCTCTTATTGATAATTCTTAAAGTCACATATTGCATGTAAAACTATTTCATGAGATTATTTCCATAGGGCTAGAATTCTTTGGTTGATAATGTAGCCCCATGGAAACTCTTTCTGTCCTAATTTTTGGGATTAAGCATCAGTTACGTTTTCTAAAAGCTACTTCCCTATTATATTTATGCTTTTCCCATGTTTTAACCTCAAAACTTTAAAGACCTTAGTTTAGGTGAGTAATGTGATAATTCAAAAATCACTCTTTTTAGTGTATCCCCCTTTTGAACACCAGACTTTCATGATGGGTTACTTGTGAATGACTTGTATGTCCCAGATGGGTGCGTTCTTAGCTCTCTGTGAGTGGATCCCTGAGCACGTTGTGAAAGGCTTCTGTGCCGCAGTGTGGTCTTGGGCACCTTCGCTGCCTGCTGTTTTGTAGACCAAGACTCGGATATGTTGGTTCACAGCTCATTTTGCTTACCTTGAATTTGTCACTGTAATTACATCATTCAATGCAGTGTAGGGAAGATGATGAAATATGATATTTTGATAGTTTAATATTTTTAGAAATCTAAATTAAGGAGTGGTTAAATTAAGGACTTTGATGATGGCATGAACGTGGCCACAAAATAAGACTGGTGAAAAATAAAGAATTAAAAAAAATTGATTCCTTTAGGTGTGGAATTCAATCCTGAGTGCATTTAAATAAATAAATGAAGAGTAAAACATAAATTCAAGGCAAAACCAACAGTATTGATGATCAGTATAAGCTGAACTATGCCAGTACACTTTACCACCTTAAATAACTAGCAAGAAGATCATTGTTGTTTCACGTAAGAGAATTTCTATCATATATGGAACTATTTTGAAGACTGCCCTATTCTAGCCATTTCTCATGTTTCTTTTAGTATACTTTGAATTTTCAAATTCCTATTCATTCATAGGTGAACACAAGAAATGAAGAGTAAAGAGACATCTCACGTATCTCTTGTTTGGTTTGCTCCAGTTATAACATCTTGCCCAACTATTACTAAAACATTTTCTCCCATTTTTCTAAACACGCTCCAAATCTGCACACTGACACATGCACTTTGTCTTCGGTAGTCACATTGTTTGCAAAATGTAGAATGGACCTTTTTTTCTGGCCAGAACCCTAAGTTTCACTTTTAAATCCTGTCCCACTTTCTTCCAGAACTTCTATGAAATCAACTCCTAAGTGCTTCTAAATTATCTAAGTTTTAAGTTACCTGATGAACCTTCGTGACACTTGCGAGCTGCCACTTGAAGCTTTATTCACTCCATACTTTCCACCAGTGCATACAGACGGATAGTCCTTCGTTCTCATCTAACCCCAATAATGTTTCTAATCTGTTTCCCTTTGAGGGTCATTGATTTCATTAAAACCTGAATAGCTGCCATCTTAAGCATGAAGTTTCTAATGAACTCCTTGCTTTTTACTTGTTCTCCTCTCAGCCATGACTATCAAAATTTCCCCTCTAACAGGCTTTCTCTCATATCATGTTATGGGCTTTTTTTGTATTTATTGCATAACTTTATATGTTTAAAATTGTGTACACGCTTCTCCATTTCTTCCTGTAGAAGTTAACTCCTTGTTGTTATTTTCATTCCTTAGTGTGTTTCTAGAGTCAAATCAAGTACCTGCTACATTTTAGACTCCAAGAGACAAGTTTGCTCAATGTGGCAGTAAGTGGGCGCCAGGGAGGTGGCAACACAGTGGTTCTAACGTAAACGATGTTGCCAGGAACAGTTTATATCTCTTTCCCCTCAGAGATGATCAAAACTGTGAATGAAGGAGTGATTTTGGCTGAACGTTTATTTAATAATATTCTATCACAGTGAACATAGCATTTTCCTTAACTAACTAGGCTTGCCTCCTTTGCTCTGGGATATCTAAGAAGATACGAGATGTATCGATGACACAGAAAAGGTGCCTATTGTTTTCCACACAGTTGGAGGTTCTCAAAATCCTTGTTAGATTATGTCAGTTTCGGAGCAGGAATCACCTGCTTCTTGACTGTGATGGTGTAGAGACAGACAGCCTTGTCTTGATAAGAAGGTAACATCCAGGCACCAGCCACCAGTCAGACCCTGGGAGGGCTACGAGGGGAGCGTGCATGTGTTTCACACGTGTGTGTCCAGAGGCACAGAACTCACCCTTATCCTGCAGACTTGAGCCACAACATCTCTGGCTGTGGCCTTGGACGGAAGGGGGGTGAGGATAACCTGCCTTCCCGGACTTCTCCAGGGCTCATCCAGATGAGAACCCTCTGACTGAAGCTGCAGAAAGTCTTTCAGCTGCTAAGGGGCAGTGGCAATTTTCCACCTGAAAACAGGAAGAAAATTTGAAGGTGCTTTGACGCAGCTGCAGGGAACGTGTAGGCCTCCCAGGCAGGTGAGAATGTTACCTGGGAAGGTCCTGCTTGGGCTGCGACATTGCTCCGCCTCCCCGAACACCCCCGGGCACTTCAGAGAGGCCTCCCACGGGCGGAGGGACCCAGGAGCGCGGACCCTTTGTGCTCAAATGTGGCCTCACTGAGGAGCCGGTCGCACTGCTCCCGGGCGATGGCTCAGAGCTGCTGAAAGCTACGGCAGTTCATTGAGCAGCTCTCAGGACAAGGGGAGGGACTAGTATCCAGGGCTGCAAAGCAGCTCGCTCGCAAAATACAAATAAAATAGCTTTAAAAATCCACTGTCATTTCAGTCCTGAATTCAGTTTGTAAGGGAATTCTACCTTAAGTTTGTGTGTAGAAACGGTATTTTATCTCTCATGTATTTTTTCATAATAAAAAAAACCATACAGTTGACTTTTAACTTCCTTATGCTCAGTAAAGTCCAATTGTAATAGAGAATACTGTTTCAACAGAGATGATTGCTCTGACTACACTCTGCACAAGCACTGTGACTTCAGTAAAGTTTATCGTTACCTGCAACTGTAGATATAGTCTTAAAAATATTTTCCAGACAGGCCTTGTAGTTCTTTTCATAGTCCATGATGACCTCAGATTTGCTGCAATCCTCCTGCCTCAGCCTCCCAACAGTTGGTATTACAGGCATGCACTACAACACCCCTCATGTGGATAATATTTACCCCCCCCACACACAAAATATATTTCAGTGGAGTACATTGTACGTTGACATATTCAGGGAAAGTGTTTATATTAAAATAATGTTATTCAATATGAATACTGAAGAAATACTTTCATTCTCAATTTTACGATTATAAATATGAATTGGTAGGGACAGTGCTATATATCAGCACAAGAGATTGATGAGCTCAGAGTAATCTGTGGACAGTATGGCAGGCAATTATAATTACTAATGTCTAAAATGTATTTTAAATAATATGTTTCATATCACCTAAGGAGTAGTTTTTACAAAGATCTAGATCTTGGTGTGAACAGTTACATTATAGGACAGAAAAAAAAAGAGTCATTTCTCATCCCTGTAGAATGTTAATATTTTTTTAGTACAGCTGTTCTTGGAATTAGAAACTATTTAATAAAATCTATAATCTGTTTTAGGCTTATCATTTTAATGTGAAGATTGATTCCCTGCCAACTCTCATAAGTAAAATAGCCACTTGTAAAACCACTGGATTAAGACACAAGTTGAATAAGGTAAGAAGATTAGTTGAAACCCCGGGATAGATTTGAAATGTAGTTGTTTTTAAAAATGTATGGTAATTTTAATACAGGCTTTAAAGTTAAGGCCACTTAAATGTGAGATTTTTAAAAATTCACCCCTTCGCATTAAGGATGTTATAAATCATGAAGGATGAGAAGAGACACATGGAATTTGTTAAAAGGAGGGTGATATACCGAATATATCAATAAGCAGTTAGGAGTGAAATAACACAGGTATAGAGATAAGCTGCAAAAGCAACTTGGGGGATCAGTATGTGTGCATTTAAACACGAGCAAGAGGTTAGATCTACTGTGGAAAATCCGGAGGAAATACGTACATCAAGGGGCTATATGAGGACAAGGGGGTAGGGGGAGGAAAGAACACACAAAGCGTCATGTTGTAGCCGGGGACACAGAACTAACCGGGATCATCAGGGGATTTGTGCAGCGGGTTGCTTTCCAGACAGCAGCCGAGCTTTTGAGCGAAGCCAGTGGCACAGAGAAAATGGACTGTTACGTACGACCACACAAATTTTGCCTCTGCGTCTTGCAGGCCAGGTTTAAAGCACACATTTGGGACGTTGCTCATCATGACAATTCAACACGGAAAAACATAGAAAACCCTGTTGGGAGAAGCCTGAGTGCTTCATGTGAGATTTGTCTTCAACACTCCTCTTTGACCGTCTTGAAACACGTGTCCACACTGTTAAGTTCTCTAATATGCATATTGGAGAATTAAGTCACATCGGCATTCAGTGATGTTACTAAGACAGTCTAAGACATGATCAAAACAAGCCACATGTGAAAGTTTGTAACAGTAAACGAAGTATTCTCAGTTAAATTGAGACATTCTTAAAATATCTAAAACACAATATTCTAAATATATGATAGTATGATATAGAAAATCATACATCATGAAAAATGTTAGGAAGTAAGTTAGAAGAAAAAATGTTAAGAAGGTAAACACCAAACTTTCAACGATTAGGTGAGTGTGGAAGCACACATGTATTTCTTTCCAATAATTACCACAGAAATATAATCAAGAAAAGGATTACTGAAAAGAGTCTAAGGGATTAAGCAAGCAGAATAGCTGGTTACATGCTTGTTATTCTATCAGAAGCTTCCAGGCTCAAGCAGATTTGGTGGTTCATGTTTCCAGATGTTGAAAGCCCACAGCAGGGGGCGAGTCCCTGTGAAACTATGTGAAATGCTCTTGACCGGGGCCTGGGCTGAGCTAGCAATGGGCCCCTTGGTGTGGAGCATAAATTTTCCTCCTCCTGCTGCTGTCCCTCCTGGGCAGAGAGAGGAAGACACAGAGCACAGAGCTGGCAGACGCTGACTCAGGTCCCTCCCACACCAGACATGGGGGAACCAAGGCACACCCTTACAGCTGCCTTGAAAGCAGAAACTCAGTAGTCCCCTCATGGTATAAGTGAGCCGTGGTGTTTTATTCAGCTTTAGTCTTGACGGAAGGGAAGAGCCCAAGGTAAGACGCTTCTCGGGTAGAACTTTCTTCCCCGAGGGTACAAAGTTTCAATAGCTTAGCTAAGTAAATAAGGAGAAGGAATGAAAAGAGGATAAGTAAATCATGATGAATGCAGAACTCAGGATACAGAGAAAAGGCACTGATGAGTATAAAATCAGTCTGTCTCATTTGATGCATAATAGCGGTTGTGTTAGGTTCATCTCTTTAATCTGAATAGTTGGTTTAGTGTCTGACGTATAATAAATAGGTCCATAGACAAGTTCAACAGAGAAATGGGAAGAGGACAGATCACACAGCGATCGGGCAGATAAGCAGACAAAGAGGTGGAGACAGATACTGTAGTTTGTGGTTTCTTCCAGAAGTGAGGAAAGCATTCCAGTCACTTTTTTTTTTTTTTTTTTTTTTTGAGACAGGGTCTCGCTTTGTAGTTCAGGCTGGCCCTGAGCTCACTATGGTGCCCAGGCAAGCCACCGTGAACTCAGCAATCCTCCTGTCTCTGCCTCCCGAGTGCTGGGATTACAGGCGTGAGCCACCACGTCCGGCACTGTGGTATGCGGTGTTGACTGTTGATGCGTGTGTCTCCACGCCCAGCATTATATGTGGTCACTGGGGATTGAATTCAGGTCCTTGTGCTTGTGAGGCCAGCGCTGGAACCACTGAGCTAACCCTCCAGCCCCTCCCAACCATTTTATTCCCTTTCTTTCAAAAAATCACCATGTCTAGTATGTGTCAGATACCACAGTTACTGAAGGAGAGTTTAATCCAATGAATTTAAAGAAGGCTTATATTCAATATAGGAAATATTCAAACCAAATGATTGTGTGGCGTGTCACATGGAGCTAGAGAAAGCTACCTCATTTTGGAGAAGAGAACCCAGAACAGAACTCCTGCGACATCCAGCTGAGTTTCGGCTCAGTAATGGTCACCTCTATGAACAAAGTGTCGGTGGGAAGACACTGAAGGGTACCTGAACATGTTCACACTGCCTAAAGATTGAAAGTGTTTAAATTAGAATGGTTGGCCCAGAGGGGACTGGCATGGCCGGAGGCTGGTATTCAGTCAAGCACAGACTTTACAGGGACATGCTTAGCACTGTGGTGTCTGTATTGAGAATAACAGAATCCATATCAGGTTTTAAAGGAGGGGCCTGTCATGTAAACACCGCATTTGTGTGAGGGTGCTGCAGAGATGAGCTTGCAGAAGAGGAGACCAGGGAGAAAGGAGACCCACATTACTATAGTATTTGTGAACTACATGGTTTGGCACCACAAAGATGATGGCAGGGGGGACATTAGAAAGGAGTTTAAGAAGATGGAGTCAAACTGGTTTATTGAGTCCTTCGGTGTAGGCATAAAATCATAATCTATGACTTGAGTAACAGGTTTCATTATAATAGTATTCAGAGATTAAAATCTGAGGACAAAGAACAGGCTTCACTGGTGTCTTTAAAGTATGATGATGAGTTTGAGTTTGAGTTTCAAAATACTTGGAATATATCTATGTGAGGTGCCCTGTAGATAGATGATGTAGAGTTAAGGTTAAAGTTTCTTGTCCAGCCAATGTACTGATGAGAACCAAACAACACATCTGTCAAGCCTAGATTGATTAATCTTAATTATACATCTCATGAAAGGTGGAGAAAATACGTCATTGACCTTGGCATGCTAGAGAAAATTATGGGTATTTCCTTCCTATTATCTACTGTAAAATTTTCATCAGCCATTTGTCTGCATATGAACAAATGCTATAGTAAGAAATCCCATAGAGAGCAGACTAGAGATACTAGCAAGAGATGTGTTAGTCACTTAAATTTCCATAGTGTACAGAATGTACAACAATCTAGAAAGGAATAGGATTTCAATTTCAGGATATAGTGTGTGGAGAGGACATCAGCAAATGTCCTAAGATACTTCCAGAATATGACTGTTTCAGTGACATGACTCTGGTTGCCGTTAACCCGGTGGGCCAGTGATCCTCTGACAGCTCCACTGTCTGGTGATATGCTCCTGACTCTTGATTTTTCTGCTCACTGCTGGGCTTCCTGATCCCCTGAATTCTAGGCTTGACCTTATCAGAACGATGAACAAGCTATCTCACCATCCCATTTTTGAGTACCTAACGTCTGGAAAAGTAATTTATAATTAAAATGGCTTTTTGGTTTTTAACTGAAGTGCTAGTTTCTTGTCCAGCCAGCAATATTTGTGAGACCAAATCAACTAACCTGGCAAGTTTAGCTTCAATCAATCTTAACAAAGAATTTTTTTCTTCAAACTCTCCAGAAATTCCTCTCATTAACCTAGAAATCAAACATGTATACTTTGTTCCAACTAGAAGCTAAGCATGCTTAACCATATCATTTAACAATAACAGCAAAATTCTGAAAGCTACGTAAATTTGAAAAAAATAACAATATAGAATTGAGAGAAGACTCATATATATATGCAAATCATGTCTATAGTGATTTCAAGCGAGGAAAATCAGAAGAAAAGTAACAGAATAAAAACAAGAGGTAAGAAAAGAACAGGAAGTCAGAAGATGATGAAAAGGAGAAAGAAAATCTGCATATTTTAAAGTCAAACACTTGGTATTTTTTTAAACAGGAGAAGGAACAATTCTCCTCTGAAAGATTCAAACAAACTGGGTCAGCACTCCCCAGTAGATTGCTCCATTGACTTTATCTTCAAATTTAGTTTCAAATATTTTGCTTGGGGAAAATCATCTGTTTCAATTTGAGTTCCCATTTTGGGGACATATTATCTCAGAGCAGTTGAAGCACAATTGTTTCCTTACTATTTTTATCTTCTTGTGAATCATAAACTGCTATCTTCAGTTTTTTTCCAAGCATTTTTTTGAAAATATTTAAATTAATTTTTATGGCCATGGGTTGTAAAAATTTTCCCTTTTTT